>MU747749.1:11082-33817 GCA_026770625.1 Nicotiana glauca
AAATCTATTCAAACCAGTTACATAGTGTAAATAACATCGCAAGTAACTAATTACACTATTAAAATTAAAGCTAAGGCGCGAAAATGGGTAAAATGATCAAAATACCCCTCCAGCCATTGTCTCGGAATCGAAATATTTTTATATTTTCAGAAACCTCGTACTCTCACGAGTCTAACCATATAAAAATCTCCCAAATCGGAGGTCAAATGCCCACGCAAATAATCAAAGTTAAGTCTAAGGATTTTACCCCAAGTTTCATTCAAAAATCTGAAATTAAAGATTGAATTCGAGGTTAGATTAGTGGGCATAAATCATAAGAGAGTAAGGAATCGTTACCCAATAGTTGCCTGTGAAAATCCTTCGAAAAACCTCCCAAAACCGAGCTCTCTAGTTGAGTTTTTTTGTAAAAATGGAAGAACCCTCGTTTTTGAGAAGTTATATTCTGCCCAGTGATTTAATTCACTGCGATCGCATGAACAGCTATGCGATCGCGTAGAAGAAATTTTGAAGGCCTGGAAAATGATCTATGCGAACGCAGTGGGAGGCCTGCGATCGCGGAGAAGGGAAAACATCAACTATGCGATCGCAAGAAGGAACTATGCAGTCGTATTGAAGGAAAAAGGCCACCCTCAGAATTACACTACGCGATCGCATGGATGAGTATGCGATCAGAGAGGGTAAAAACCTGCTGCAATAACAGCAGAAAACCTGCAATATTTCCACAACGCAAAATGCCCCGTTGGGCATCCGAAACACATCCGAGGCCCCCGGGACCTCAACCAAACCTACAGACATATCTTATAATATAATTCAAACTTGCTCAAATCCTTAAATCACCTAAAACAACGTCGGAAACACGAATTACTCAATGATTAGAACTTAAAAACTTCAAAACTTAACCAAACACACTTTTGATCAAAAACCTATCCAAAACACGTCCAATTGACCTGAAAATTTGCACGCACGTCCAAAATGACATGATGATGCTACAGCAACTTCCGGAATCCCAACGATCCTCGGATCAAAAATTCACTATCGGACCGGAACTTCAAAAATTTCAAACTTCGGCATTTCAAGCCTAAATGAGCTATGGACCTCCAAAATACATTCCGAACACGCTCCCAACCCCTAAATCACCTAACGAAGCTAACGGAACTATCAGATTTCCATTCCGAGGTCGTCTTCACAGTGTTCCGAAAACGGACCATTTTTCAACTCTTAAGCTCTTATTTAGGAACTAAGTGTCCCAAAACACTCCGAATCCTAGAACCGAATATCCCGGCAAAAAAAAATAGCAGAAATGAACTTAGGGAAAGCAGTTAATGGGGGATCAGGGCGTAAATTCCAAATACGACCGGCCGGGTCGTTACAAAATGTCATTTAAGTTTTCAAAACTTAGAAAGATGGCAGAGTTTGCAAAATAGTATTTAGAACCTTGGACTGAGATCAAATAATATGCAATGCAATGCAAAAACAGTGATGTCAATCCCTGAAGGATTCGAATATTCGGCACGAAGCCCAAAACATGGCAATCAGCCCAAATCATGATAACATCAAGTAGTTTTCAGTCAATTACGTAACAACCGGAACGGACCAAGTTACAATCCCCAACAGTGCTCTACCCCACGCTCATACCTAGCGTGCAAGTCACCACAATATAGCACTATGATGTGCAAATCTGGGGTTTCAAACCCTCAGGATATCATTCACAAGTATTACTCACCTAGAACCGGTGAAATTCCTCGCTCGCAACGCCTTTGCCCCTCAAATTGGCCTCCACGCACATCAAATCTAACCAAAATCAGTACAAATATATCATAATATGCCAATGGGACAACACCCAATCAAAAACTATCGAAATATAACAAAAATCTAGAAACTAGCAAAACCCGAGCCCCGGGCCCACTTCTCGAAAAATTACAAAACTCACATTTTCGGAATCCTTGTCTCACCACGAGTCTGTACATATCAATTACACAAGAATCGGAGTTCAATAGCCCCTTCAAATCATCAATTTAGTCTCTCTTAGGCTTCAAGCCCAANGTGGAATCCCTTCTATATCTCTCAATTATCACCCAAAATCGCCTCTCCCGAAGTCCCAAAATATTTTTCTAACTTCTGAAAATCGAAACCCACTGTTTCATTAAACACTCAGCATTTTCGCTTCTGCGGTGTAATTGTCGCTTATGCGACTTCCGCTTCTGCGGAAATTGTCCACTTCTGTGGTTTCCCTTCAACTCATCCAAAACCGCTTCTGCAATTACTAGTCCGCTTCTGCGGACTCGCATATGCGGAAAATGTTCCGCTTCTGCGGAACCTCCAAGCCGTCGCCCCTTTCGCTTCTGCGACCATTTTCCCGCTTCTGCAGACTCGCTTTTGCGAATAAATTTCCACTTCTGCGGAACTTGCTGAACTCACCAAATTTTGCACCTGCGGAGAATTTTTCGCTTCTGCGGAGACGCATCTGCGGTCTCCCTTCCGCAGATGCGGAAATACCTGCTGTAACCCAAAGCCAGCAAACTTCAAACTCCAAATTCTCTCGTTCAACCACCCGAATTCAACCCGAGGCCCCCGAGACCTCAAACAAAAATACAAATATGATCTATTACCTCATTCAAACTTGTTCCAATCATAAAAATATGATCATTAACACAAAAATCATCAAATCACGACGGATTCAAGCCTAAGTTCAACTAAAACTTCCGAATCTCACATTCGATCAAAAATCCAACCAAACGACGTCCGATTGACTTGAAAATTTGCAGACATACCCAAAATCACCTAACAAAGCTACTGCAACTCTCGGAATTCCATTCCGACCCCCGAATCAAAATCTCACCTATCAACCGAAATTCGCCAAAACTCCAACTTTGCCAATTCAAGCCTAATTCTACACCGGACCTCCAAATTAAATTACGATCGCATTCCTAAGTCACAAATCATCCCCCGAAGCTAACCAAACCACCAGACATCACTTATGAGCCCTCTAATTCACAAGTCAACTTCCGATTGACTTTTCTAAAACAAGTTTCCTTCTACGAGGCTATGTGCCTTATTTTCAACCAAAACCAATTCAATTACGCCCGATCGACTCTAATACTGATATTGAAACATGAAGCAACACAATAAGTAAAAAAATGGGACGGTAACTCATGTGACAACGGGTCGGGTCATCACAAATGACTCGAATCTTGGATCTAAGATTCAAGCAAAAACCCCGAACCCCTTTTCTTCTCTTTCGCCAGTCGAAGTTCAGTCAAATGGACTTCAAAACCTTCATTAATTGACTATTATCTTCAAGAACAATCAATTAATGTTCGTCCAAAGTCCATATTGCTTCCAGAGTTTGGACGAGACCCTGTTTCGATCCTGGGCCAATTTTGATTGGGTAAAAACCCTTTTCTTCCTTTCTTTTAATCGTTTGATTTTGGTTTCTATTTTGTCTCTTCTTATGTTTAATTTTTCTATTTTAACAACATAATTAGGGTTTTTTTTGCCCTTTTTGTGTTAGTTGATTGATTTTTGAAGTTCTTACGAATTAAAGCATATATAAAAGTTCAGACTCATCTTAGGTTTATCCATCTTTGATTTTGATCTGTTAGTTTCTTTTCCCCTTCTTCTGCTTGCTTAATTTTGATTTTTGTTTCCTGTTTCCTTTCCTTGTTTTTGCTTTCCTATTCTATTGGTTTCATTTTTGTGATTCAATTGTATGCCTGCTCTTTTCTTCTTCATGTTTCCATTTGTCCCTGTCCAATAAATTGATGGAAGCATGCCTAAATCTCGTTAAGTTAGATTAATGTTAAGTTCGAATTTATTTAGAGTCGTTTAGCCCATATTTGTAACTCTGTTTGTGCTTAATTATAAAGGTTTTGATCATCTTAAATCTAGTTTAGGTTTAATTGATTGAACATCTCTTCTCTTAGATTGATTTAGTTCCAGAAGGTAGTGTTCTGATCCTCTTAAGCCATTTTTTATTTAAATTTCTGATCTTCTCTTAGGTTGATTTTGTTTGCCTTGATGTGAAAACCAGTAAAAACTTAGGGGCCTAACTGAAACAAAAGTCAAGGTGAAAATAAAATAAGCAGTATTTTAGAGGGTAAAATTTGGGTTTTACATTAGGCTGAAAATAGGAATGTTCTAGAACACAGCACAACTGTCCTTATGTTTAGAAAATACTGGTTTTGGATAAGCAAAAGGATAGTACAATTGTAAAATATGCTGTACTAGATCAGAACATTCTTTTCTTAGATGCTCTTTAGACATTCTATATAAAGAAAACATTCCTCCTACAGACAGACTTCCCATAAAAAATTACTGCAAAACATTTCATGCTTTGAAAATTTCAGATTTTGAGAAAATTCTGAAAAAAATCAAAAACCTTTTTCTCATTTTCTGATTTTGTGCAAGTAAAAACATGGTTTGAATAGAAAATTTTCCTAGTTCTCTAGCTAAATCTTCTGGTTTGAAGCTAGTTTTTGGTTTATTTATTTGAATCCCTAGGCTAGCTTTCTGGTTTTGTTGTTGCTGGTTTGCTGTTCTACTACTGAAGTTTGGGTTTCATTTCTTTTCTGGTTTTTTTGACCTTTATTTAGTCATTCTTTAGTCATATTTTCAGTTTCAAGGTATGTACAATGCTCCTTTTGAATAGAATCAGTTTCTGTGTTTAAAAATCTGCATTTGAAACTTATTTGTTTAGCTGATCTTTGGTAGTTTGGTTTGGAAATCATGACTGTTTTCTAGACTAAATGTTTGCTTGAGTTGAAACCATGAAGTCTATAAGGTTGTATTATATTCATATGGAAAAATTCACATTCTAGATTGCTAAATTAGTATATGTATGCATTTGTGAAACCTATGGCCAAAGTTTACTTCCTATGGCAGCACAACAGGAAAATAAATTTAACCCTTCAATTGGTCAGATTCACCCTTTAAAATTGCATAATAATATGAATTTTTACTATATCTCCCCTCCCCTATTTTCTCCTCTACTGAGATGAGAACCATGAAATAAATCATGGTTTTGGGGATCATTGTTGTCTATAAGAATGACCCTCAATATGGTTAGACTTATGGACACATTGTTTATTTTCCTATTCATTGTGTTGGATCAGCTTAGTTAATTCCTCTAGTAGTGTTGACCATGTTCCTCTAGGTAGTATTTCTTTTCTTCTCCAACTAATTCTCTTACTTAACTTTTTTTTTTCTTACTTGGTAATGAGCTTTAACCTGTTGGTTTAGTCACCAGTTGGCTGGATCAATTGATTTTGAAAGCTTTAAGGTGGGATCTACACATTAAGGAAAGAAGATGAGGCTACTATGGACAAGTCATGTTCAAAAGGAGCAAGGGTCTTTCTGTTAATATACAAGTCTGTAATAGCATAGTATTATATTATTCTACCATTTTGCATACTTGTTTCAAACAATAGCATGAGTTTTAACAGTAAAGGAAAGCTTTCTTTTGTGTAAAGTTTGTCATTCAATGCTGGGGATTATGTAACATTGGGATTGTCTAGACCTTGAATCGAAACTTATGTTTCACAGGCTGGGCTGTAATTAATGCGCTCAAGTGTGTGTTTTAGTAAGTTTAAGGTACATAAATGGTTGTCTTTGAAACTAATTTGCTTCCTGACGTAATTTTGGGGATTAGAATGTTTGGTTTAGGCTTGGATAAATTCAAACTGAAGCAGCCTTTTGAAAGTCACATTTGGGACTGCTCTTTGCCCGAAATTCACTCTTTGCCTTTAGGGCCCAAATTCAGGCCCAAATGATTTTTGTGAGCTTCATTGACTCAATTTTTTCATCTGTTCTGATGGAAATATGTACATATTTCATGAATTTCATTTGAGTCCTTTGTATAAGTTCATTTCAATCTTTCACTGCTTTGGTTTAAGTAGCATGTTTGATACAAGTATTATATTGGTGTATTAAATTGATGTGTTAGTAAGTTTGGTTTAGCTAATGGGATTTATTGAATTGATTTGTTATATATGGATTGGTTGGGTTTGATAAACCTCGAGAGGAATTAGGCTCATAGTGTGACAAATATAACTAGGACAATTCTGAAATTTGGGGTTAAATTAACCCCGGAATTATTCACTTAATGATTTATGAGTCTATGTCCCAACCGTAGAAGCCCTTCACGTTTTGGGCCTCGATAAGCCCATTTCAAATCTTTGAATTTGTTAAGATCCTTAGTGTGAGCATTTAATCATTTACTAAATAGCGTGGTGCTAATAATAAATAATGGATTTGGACGGCCTTTTACATGCATAATTTCCTTAAGCTCCTCATTAAGGTCCATGTTTCCTTAGTTTGGAATTTCATATACGATTAATACACAATTCACTCTAATTCGTAGCTTTACCAAATCCCCAATCTTAGAAAGAAATAATTATGAACATCGTAGTTTGCTTTAGACCAGATTTAGATTAGTATTGCGATTATGTATATGTTCACATAACATAATTGCAAATAAAATTCTTAAATAACTCGAAGGATGCGTTTGCGCAACTTCAACCCAAATTTTGCTTAATAAATAAATAAAGCATTGTTAATTATGGACACGTTTGCGTGACATGATTTTTGACGCGCCAAAGGAAAAGAGTATACGTATGCGTAACTCAATTCTTTAATTACGAAGAAATCAAGTGATTTAAAAGCGGTAAAAGATAAATGCACATAGGTCCTAAAAATGAGTAGTTAAAAAATTTAAGCCAAGTATGAATTGCTAAGCGACCGTGCTAGAACCACGGAATACGGGGGTGACTAACACCTTCCCTCGGGTTAACAGAATTCCTTATTTAGAATTTCTGGTTCGCATACTTTAAAAAATAAAACTTCCTCAATTTGGGATTTTAAATAAACCAGTGACTTGGGATACCGTAACTTATTCCAAGTGGCGACTCTGATAAATTAAATTAATTCCATTTCGAATAATGTCATTTTTATTGGAAAAACTCCCCTTATACTACCTTCGAGTGGTGTAAAAAGGAGGTGTGATAGCTCCGGCGACTTTGCAGGGGACCAGAACCCAGAACCCAGAACTTCTGGTTTAGGGTTCAAGAATTCAAGCTTTTTAATATGATTTTTATTTGGCTTTATTGTTAATATTACTATATTTTATGGATTTGATGTGCTGATTGTCATTTACCGCTTTGATATTGCTTGAACTGTATTTAAATGTCTTATTAAGCTACCCATTTGAGTCTTCTAAAAATGGTGCACACGTTTGCGTGGCCTGCTTTTTCTGTAGAAATTATACCAAATAAGATGGGGCTGGGCAAGCAACAAGGCTGGGCAGACTTTCGTGCTCCTGGTACGTTGCCCCTTCCTCGACCCCAGTTGTCCGCTCGGGTAACCCAAGTCTAGACCACAAACCCCAAGTTTTAAACTTAGAATAACGCAACCTCATGCCGAATCCCTAGTATGAATAATTATTTGCATCACGTGCATTTGACCTTGGGGACTCAACACAGGGGTTGGGTCCGTCTAGGACAGGTGCACCCAAAATAAAGACCATCTTGACGCATGCTACGTGCTATGTGAATATTTATGTGTTTTGGCTTGCATGTTGACCGGTTAATAAAGAGAAAAACCAAGAATGAGGTAGGATAGAAGATTTAATCGATTTTTAAAATCCCGGTAGTTGAAAATATCCCGAACTCTGCCAAATTTTTGGAAAAAAAAAGAAAAAAGGAAAATGCTTTTCAAAAAGAAAGTGAGTCAAATATCATATTTTTATGACAAAACTGCCCGAACTACATAGGTCTGATTCTCACCGGATGTGAGATATGTAGGCAACCCACATAAGGTTTGGCCTCATTTTTCTAAATAAAAAAAAAGGTATTTCAGGGCTTTGGTTAAAACAATAAAGCCGACCTAGCTTCGGTTTGTTTTCAAGTTGTTTCTTACTGAAATAGCCTTAGATTACACCAATTGTCAAAAGGCTATTTTCGGGATAAATAGGAAAGTCTGTTTAAAAGGTGTACTTTTCTTTTAAAATACTTACCCCCGGCCTCAAAATTTATTTGGAATTATGAAGGGGCCACGTTTGCAAAAACGACCATATTGCTAACATAGCAATAAAAGGGGTCTTTGTCTGTTGATTTTAGAAAACTGGCTTTGCAAAAAGAGTCCACAAGAAGTCAACCCTAACCTTAATCCTCCACAGGTACAAATGAATACCATCTAGGAATCATCGTAAACTGTCATAGAAAGGGCTCAGATGCAGCTACGTAGGTGGTGGGGTGATTTAGACGAAGATGGCCAAGTTTGGGTAAAAGAGCAATTGGGTCCCTTGGTAGACATCATGCACATCAAGCCAAGAGATGATTTAATTATGGCCTTGGTAACCTTCTTGTGATGACCCGACCCGTCGTCTCATGAGTTACCGCTTTGTTTCCCTCATTTTTATGCTTCTTCATGTTTTACTATCAGTATTTGGCGAGTTATAGTTGATTTGGATTGGTTTTGGTAGAAATGAGACACTTAGTCTTTTTAAGGAAAACTTATTTTTGGAAAAGTCAACTAGATGTTGACTATTGAGCTAGAGGGCTCGGATGTGATTTCCGACAATTCGGTTAGCTTCGGGAGATGATTTTTGACTTAGGAGCGCGATCAGAATTGATTTTGGAGGTCCGATGTAGAATTAGGCTTGAATTGGCGAAGTTAGTATTTTGGCGAATTCCGGTTGGTAGGTGAGATTTTGATCCGAGGATCAGAATGGAATTTCGAGAGTTGCTGTAGCTTCGTTAGGTGATTTTGGATGTGTGTACAAAATTTCAGGTCATTCAGAGGTGTTTTGGTCGGGTTTTTGATCGAATGCGAGTTTCGGAAGAATTTGAAGAACTTAGGCTTGAAATTGATGAGAATTGAGGATTTTTGTGTTATTGGATGTGTTTTTAGGATTGGAACAAGTTTGAATAGGGTATTGGACCATGTCTGTGCTTTTGGTTGAGGTCTTGGGGGCCTCGGGGTTATTTCAGATGGCTATCGGGGCGAAGTTTGAGTTGAGGAATTGTAGGTTCCAGCTGGTACCTGGCATTTTTGCTTCTGCAGAAATGGACCGCAGAAGCGTGAGGAGGGTCGCAAAAGCGGCTTATGGCCTGGTAGGTAGTTCTGCAGAAGCGGAATCTTTTTCGCTTAAGCGAGTCCGCAAAAGCGGACAGGCGATCGCAGAAGCGGTTTTGTCCTGGAGGTGAAGTTCCGTAGAAATGGAAATTATGTCGCAGAAGCGGTCTTACGTGTTTTAATGAAACTCAGCAGAAGCGGATAATAATAGCAGAAGCGGTTGTGAGGAAGCGGGCATGGGGACCGCAAAAGCGGAAACCCCTGATAAGGGTTTTATATTCATTTTTGCTCCGCGAGGCTTATGTTATTTCCACCATTTTTGAGCAAGTTTGAGAGCTCTTGGACGGAATTGAAGGGAGATTTCAATTGGGGGTGATTGGAGGTAAGTTCCTTGGCTAAATACACGAGATTATGATAAATCTAACATGGAAATTGGTTGAAATTAATCAAAAGGGGGTAAAGCTAGGGCTTCAAAATTTGTAATTTTAAAATAGAATTTGAAGGGACAAATGGACTCCGATTTTGGTAAATTTGATATGTATGGACTCGTGGCAAGATGAGGAATCCGGTGATGTAAATTTTGTAATTTTTTGAGAAGTAGGCCCGGGGCTCGGGTTTTGCTAGTTTCGAGATTTTTGCTATTTTTCGATTGTTTTCGATTAGGTATTGTTCCCTTAGCATGTTGTGATGTATTCGCTATGATTTTGGTCAGATTCGATGCGCGTGGAGGCCAATTTGAGGGGCAAAGGCATCGCGAACTAAAGATTTTACTGGTTTGAGGTGAGTAATGATTGTAAATGATATCCTGAGGGTTTGAAACCTCGGATTTGCACCCATAGTGCTATATTGAGGTGACTTGCACGCCAGATAGAGAGTGTGGGATAGAGCACCATTGGGGATTGTGACTTGGTCCATCCCGATTGTTGATTTTACCGCGTATTTTACAATGACTTGTTGTTTTTCACTATGAATTGGGCTTATTGCCATACTTGGGGCTTATTGCTGACTTTTTGAACTCCTTGTGAGCCATCATCACTGTTTTCCTCACTATTTGAATATTATTTGAACTCGGTCCCTTTGAATTACACTGTTTCATGAACTCAGCTATATGTTTACTCAACCTTGAGTTTTCAAATGATAATTTAACTATTATTTGAGATGAGCACTATTATTTTTACTGATGCCCGAGGGGCTTATGATTATTTATGGACTGATTGAGGCCAAGGGCCATGTGTGAGGATATATGGAGTGATGCGAGGAGGATTTCATGCCTCGAGTGTATTATGAGGAGGCTTTCAGGCCTCGAGTGTATTGTAAGGAGGCTTTCAAGCCTCGAGTGTATTGTGAGGAGGCTTTTAGGCCTGAATGTATTGTGAGGAGGCTTTTAGGCCTTATGTTGATATGTACAGGTTTTCAAGCCTTATGATGATATAGCGTTAGGGCTGTAGGAGCCCTTCCAGAGTCTGCACCCCCACAGTGAGCGTGGGTACCCATGTGATTTGAGAGTGAGCCCGAGCGGCTGATATTGTACTGAGTGATGTGATACTTTTCCCAAGGGGCTGATACTATTCTGAGCGATTGATATTGAGCCCGAGGGGCTGGTACTATTTGAGATGTGCCCGAGGGGCGAACTTTGATGTGCTCATCTTGCATATTTACTTGTCTTTTTACCTGTTATACTATGGTAATTTTGCCCGAGGGGCAGATTTTTTTGTGCTTACCAGCAATAATTGTTTTGAAATTGATTTCGTAATTATTGAAAAGACCATTTTCAAAAGAGATTAGAACTGAGCCAAGGTATTTATAAAGATATCACAAATTTCACTATTTTTCTCAAAAAAATTGTACCCGGCTTCTA
Organism: Nicotiana glauca; assembly: GCA_026770625.1. Classification (NCBI taxonomy): domain Eukaryota; kingdom Viridiplantae; phylum Streptophyta; class Magnoliopsida; order Solanales; family Solanaceae; genus Nicotiana; species Nicotiana glauca. The sequence goes on from MU747749.1 coordinate 22,010, forward strand.
TACAGCATGTTGGCTGCTTTTACGTGATTTCTTGTCGCTCAGTTATTATTTAACTCTATTACTCACTAAGTTAGAGTACTCACTTTACTCCCTGCACCTCGCGTGCAGTTGCAGGTATTTGTTCACCTGTTAGTGGGTATTGGCTGCGTGAAGGCAGAGTTGTAGAGGTTTTAGCGAGGTGACTACTAGCGTTCACAGCACCACTGTCTTTCTATGTTATTCATTATTTGTTCAGTGTATTTCTAGACTGTAAAGTGGAGATTTCATTCTTATAGATGCTCGTGACTTGTGATACCCCGATTTTGGGATGTGTTGAGATGGTTTCCCTGTTCTATCATTTTTCTTCCGCACTTATGATTATGTTATCTATGATTCAGACTTATTCATGCTAAGTAACTGTTAAAAGAGGTATTGTTCTTCTGTTGGTTGGCCTTATCTTCACAAGAGGCGTCATCACGACCGAGTTTGGGAATTAGGTTGTGACAAGTTGGTATCAGAGCCTAGGTTACTAGGTCTCACGAGTCATGATTAGGTTTAGTAGAGTCTCGCGGATCGGTACGGAGAGGTCTGTATTTATCCTCGAGAGGCTGCAGAACCTTTAGGAAAACTTCACTTTCTTGGAATTCTTATCGTGCATACTTAATTCAGCTTGAGATATAACTCTTGAAATTCCTTCCACATGTCTATGTGCACACTTGAGAGCTCAGTATTATATGAGCCATGATGGTTTGTGATTCCCCCGATCGAGGGGCGAGGTGTGATCTCCATGAGGTTGACGTTGGGCCAGTCTTGAGGACTTAAGGCCGGATCTTTGCCTATAGCTTGAGCACCGAGGTGCTGATTGTGTGAGCAAGTATTTTGAACATATATGTTCGGTATTGTCCCTATTAGCCGGAATGACAGTTTGGTATTCATGTGATGAGTATGTTAGTAATGCGAGATGTATTTATATGACTTGGTAGTGACGAAGAAGTCTGCTGGATAATAGATGAACTATTAAGTGTTCAATTCTTATTGTGATTTGATGTGTAGCCCGAATTACGGGCGCGTGAAGAATATTGGCGTGTCTCCTAGTTAGGGAGTGAAGTGCATTACATGTGGCGGTATGAGTTCAGACCCAGGAATACTAAATGAGTGTGTAATGTGTATGACGGTGGGAGGCGTGCTAAAATACTAAATTGAGGCGAAGCAGGTGGGTTATCTCCTGCAGAGTGATCTTAAGTGGTATGATCCTTATGTCTATGTTAGAAGATCTCATGCGTAATGGAAGGGACGTGTTGAAATTTGAGAATTCGGGTCGCTTAAGAGAGTGGACCAAACTGAGGTAGGAATGAATGCGAGGTTTGCAGAGGATTACGGTACTAGATGACCTGTGTTTTCACAAACTTGTAGATGAATTGAGTTTAATCTCACTATGATATTGTGGCGTCATTAGAGTAAAAGTATTATGGGTTATTGAGCGTGTCCTGATATATGGCTTCGAGCCAAGTTGGGGAGGTTGATGTTGATTAGCTGATTGCACGAGCTTGTGCTATGTTGGCTTCAGTTGGAGTGTGCGGGTGAGCCGGCTATGGCTAGAGTAAAAGAAATTTTTTGACAAAGGTTATATTATGTTCCATAGGGTATGAGAATAACAAAATGTCTATAGTTGTTGTTTGTAAAGAATGCTCGGTGCATAGAGCAGGAAGTTGCTTTGTTGTATGGGGATGAGGACCTCATTTTGCGGTATCGGAGTGCCAATAAGGAACAAGTGGTTCTGTTAGTTAAGTCAGGTAATTTGCAGTTTGAATAAGAGTGAATGACTCTCGAGAATGGTTTTATTGTGTTTAAGATGCTACATGTAACAATCAGGTGTCTCAAGGTTGTGTATGTGGTCAGAGACTGTGTTTTCATCGGAAGGGTCAAGACTTGTGGTATTTCATGTTAATTATGGGATTCTATGTCTCAGTATCTGGGAAGTAAAGGTAACAAATTTAGATTCGCAGGAAGTTCTTTAGAGTAAAGTATTCTAAAATGTGGTATTTCTGGGAGACAGTTGAGAGAGTATTCAGTGGCCTGTGGGTCTTAGACAGTGTAGTCTTATGTGGTAAGCCTGGGTTGAGGCTTTGTGATGCTACAGCGAGGAAGAAATATCAAGTTGAAAACGAATCAGAAGGAAATCTAGATAAAGAAAGTAGCTTGTTAGTGGGCCGAATCGGTATGATAAGGATATGATTAATTTCCTTGTATGTGTTCGAGGTAATGAGCCCTTACATGTATTGTGAAGCAAAGCTCTTGAGTTCTGAAAGCTTGCTTAGCTTGGTTTGGATAGAAGGATTCAGTCCTGGCAGTTTAGCTCATTCAAATGGAATTGGGAGAGAGTTCTTGTTGGGATTTATCGTAGTTTGGAGATGTATATATCTTTCTATGGGCATGCGAAGCATGGGATGTGTGATGATTTCCTTCCAAATGGGATCAGTGGAAGTTCTTGGCTAGATGAGTTATAGTTCAGTTCTGAAAAAAAGTTCATAAAATTCTTAGGCAACAAGTAGCCTTAGGTAATCAAGGAAATGGCACTGCTAATTGGAAGTGATTTGACGAGAGTATATGTCTCGGAAGAAGGGTAATGTGATTAGACTGATGATAATTCAGTAGTATTGCGGCACTTTCTCGCTAGATCGACTGCCGATATCGGAGTATGTTTGATGGCACAAGGAAATTTTAGAATATCTTTCGTGGAATGATAGGGTACTCGAGGTGTAATATGTATTCATACTGCGGAATTTAGGATCAGGTACAGTGATTCGTGTGCTATATGGAGTTGGAGACTGGGAGTTCTCAGGTACAGGCTATGTAGTAGTTGTGGATCGTGTGTATCGGCAGCGTTTAACAGCTATTGGGATTTGGAGGCTCAAGTGAATCTTTATTTGCTGGTATGTTAAATTTTGGATGTGATGTTGAAATTCAGATTGGTTGTGTTAGTGTTATGTGATTCTGAACTATTGCGCTACGGGCTATGCCGGAAATGCCATGGGTTGAGTGGCGAGATGCATCAGATTATGTTCTAGCAGAATGATTGGTATTCCAAAGACCAACGGATGGCTGTGGAGGACTGCTTTTCTTAATTGGGCCTTCGTGATGGATATCAGTGCAGAGGTTTCTACCATTGATTCAGTTCCGATATTGAGGGACTTTTTAGATGCATTTCTTGTGGCCTGGCATGTCACCGGGCGAGATTGTGGATTTCTTTATTTATTTGGTGTCGTGCACCATATCGTACGACTCCGGTAGGAGTTATAGTAGTGGAAGGAGCAGCTTCAGGCTTCTTAGTAATGAGTTCATTGGTAAGCTGATTGGATACGTGTTTAGCTTGAGTTGGCTTGGTTGGCCCCAAATCGTGTTGTTGAGGGGTAGGTTGATTCGATCGTTATTGAACTTGTTAGTGATCTGGGGAGATCTATGAGTTGCTTTTCTGTGTTGTGAGGCGTTATGATTTATTGGATATGGGCACATGTGTTGCGGTTCTATTGAGGAGTCATAGGGAAAGTCGAGTGGGAAGAGTAATTGATTGTTGCTCGATAAATGGAATATTGGTTACGGCCTATCGGGTTACGTGTCATATTTATTTGTTTCATCATGGGTGTCATGAATCGCTTTGGTTTCAGACATCAAATTATGCGTGGCGGTCGATTTTGAGCATGGTGACTTGAGGTATTTCATGTGTATCAGTGTTTGGATAGGATCGCGCATTGTGGCGAGGCCACGTGGGTGGCATGACCCTTTGGGGCAGATTCAGGTATTCTATTTCTATGATGTGAGACGGGGTCTCAGCCTTGTGTTGTAATGGTACTGATGAGCTTGAGGTACAATTCTTTTGTTTGAGTCATTTTTCATGAATTGAGTATGTTCAGATTGTTTCTTATTGGTGGTGTATTATGCAAGTTGTGGCTTAGGCCTGTATTGAGGTGTCATATCACCAGAGTGGTGGGTTGGATTCGAGGTGATCATTAGGTTCACTAATGAATACGAACATATTTGATTTCAGCTTGTTAGAAGGATAATATCGAGGTTCGGCTCAGAAATCTATTGTGGTATTAGTAAAAAGGGAAGTGGCTTCATGAATGGTTGAGCTGAGAAATGGTTACGGTTTATTGCATGTTTAATTTATTGTTGGTAGTATATGAAAGTGTTAGAACAGGACTTTAGCTAAATAAGAGGTTTTCTATCGGTATTTGGTTGTTGTGGGTAACTACTGTGAATAGAAGTTATCGATTCGAGTGCTTGGGTTATGTGGTATATCATATAATTTCACCTGAGGTTTCAAGTATGGGTTATTACAGCTGGTTCGGGACTATTCGAAGTATAGGTGTGAGGTTTTGATCGTATTGATGGTTTCAGAGGTGAAAAGGTAGTTATATGATTTATGGGCTAGATTGGATTGGGTAATTTCAGCTATGTTGTGCTATCGGACCTATATGAGAAAGGGTGATGTGGAATCACCCCGGTTATATGCTTGGTAAAATTATTCAGCTGTTGGTTGGCTTCTAGGGCAACTCTGGGTACGCTCGAGGATGAGCGTTGGTTTAAGTTGGGGAGGATGTGATGACCCGACCCGTCGTCTCATGAGTTTTTATGCTTCTTCATGTTTCACTATCAGTATTTGGTGAGTTATAGTTGATTCGGATTGGTTTTGGTAGAAATAAGGCACTTAGTCTCTTTAAGGAAAACTTATTTGGGAAAAGTCAACCGGATGTTGACTATTGAGTTAGAGGGCTCGGATGTGGTTTCCGACGATTTGGTTAGCTTCGGGAGATGATTTGTGACTTAGGAGCGCGATCAGAATTGATTTTGGAGGTTTGGTGTAGAATTAGGCTTGAATTGGCGAAGTTAGTATTTTGGTGAATTTCGGTTGGTAGGTGAGATTTTGATCCGAGGGTCGGAATGGAATTCCGAGACTTGTTATAGCTTTGGTAGGTGATTTTGGATGTGAGTGCAAAATTTCAGGTCATTCAGAGGTGTTTTGGTCGGGTTTTTTATCGAATGCGAGTTTCGGAAGAATTTGAAGAACTTAGGCTTGAAATTGATGAGAATTGAGGATTTTTGTGTTGTTGAATGTGTTTTTAGGATTGGAACAAGTTTGAATAGGGTATTGGACCATTTCTGTGCTTTTGGTTGAGGTCCCGGGGGCCTCGGGGTTATTTCGGATGGCTATCGGGGTGAAATTTGAGTTGAGGAATTGCAGGTTGCAGCTGGTATCTGGCATTTTGACAGGCAATCACAGAAGCGGTTTTGTCCTGGAGGTGAAGTTTCGCAGAAGCGGAAATTATGTTGCAGAAGCTGCCTTGGGTGTTTTAATGAAACTCCGCAGAAGCGGACAATAACCGCATAAGCGGTTGCGCGGAAGCGGGCATGGGGATCGCAGAAGCGAAAACCCCTGATGCCAGAAGGGTTTTATATTCATTTTTGTTCCGCGAGGCTTATGTTATTTCCACCATTTTTGAGCAAGTTTGAGAGCTGTTGGACGAAATTGAAGGGAGATTTCAATTGGGGGTGATTGGAGATAAGTTCCTTGGCTAAATACATGATATTATGATAAATCTAACGTGGAAATTGGTTGAAATTCATCAAAAGGGGGTAAAGCTAGGGCTTGAAAATTTATAATTTTAAAATAGAATTTGAAGGGTCAAATGGACTCCGATTTTGGTAATTTGATATGTATGGAGTCGTGGGTAGACCAGGAATCCGGTATTTTTCGAGAAGTGGGCTCGGGGCTCGGGTTTTGCAAGTTTCGAGATTTTTGCTATTTTTTGATTGTTTTCGATTGGGTATTGTTCCCTTAGCATGTTGTGATGTATTCGCTCTGATTTTGGTTAGATTCAACGCGCGTGGAGGCCGATTTGAGGGGCAAAGGCGTCACGAACTAGAGATTTTACCTGTTCGAGGTGAGTAATGATTGTAAATGAAATCCTGAGGGTTTGAAATCCCGGATTTGCACCTATAATGCTATATTGAGGTGACTTGCACGCCGGATAGAGTGCGTGAGGTAGAGCATCATTGGGGATTATGACTTGATCTGACCCGGTTGTTGATTTTACCGCGTATTTCACTATGACTTGTTGTTTTTCACTATGAATTGGGCTTACTGCCATACTTGGGGTTTATTGCCGACTGTTTGAACTCCTTGTGAGCCATCATCATTGTTTTCCTCACTATTTGAATATTATTTGAACTCAGTCCCTTTGAATTATACTGTTTCAAGAACTCAACTATATTTTTACTCAACCATGAGTTTTTAAATGATAATTGAACTATTGTTTGAGCTGAGCACTGTCACACCTCCTTTTTCCGCTTATAGGCTTTTACTATACCCCGGGGAAAGGGATATAATAAAGAAGGAGTTTTTCCACTTAAAGGACAATCGAAACGGGATTTATTTTTATTTTAGATTTAGAGTGGCCACTTGGGAGATTTATAGTGTCCCAAGTCACCGGTTTGAATCCAAAATCGAGGAAGGGTTTGACTCTGTTTAACAGCCACAAACAAGAAATCCGGGTAAGGAATTCTGTTAACCCGGGAGAAGGTGTTAGGCATTCCCGAGTTCCGTGGTTCTAGCACGGTCGCTCAACTGCTATATTTGGCTAAAATTGTTTTAATACATGTCAACCTACAGTGCGATTTTAAAGTTATTTACTGCTTTTTTGTCAATTATTACTTATTTAAGAAAGTGAACGTCGTTTAAGAACATGTTTTCGGATCACGTCACATGAAATGCACCCGGATCCTTGACATATTCTTATTCAACGTTTTCGGATTTGGATTTGGGTCGCATGAAAAACACACCCGTATTAGGAAGGTAAGATTATTAAAAATCGCGCCTAAAGCGACTAACGTGTTGTTATCTTTTGGGAAGGCCGTGAGATTCGCTAAACGGCCTATCCCGAATACTAAGTATTTTTAGTAATTAATTAATGAGGGCCCCACAATTTGTATATTTGTTTGGCGAGGCTCGTCTCATTTTTTATTATTAAAAGCCAAACTAAAGTAGCTAAGTTTTCTATTTTTTGTTTTGTCTCTAAAGGATCAATTAATCCACGATTATAAATTTAAATCTCGAATTCAAGTCCGAATTCAAACAAAAGGGTAAAACCTTTTAGCTTGAACCCGCTACCTAATTCAAGACCCAATTTCATAATTATGGATTAATTTCCATATTCCTAATTATTTGAAAATTTTCTGATTTATAACAAATAGTGGGCTTACAAGTTGGATTTATATTTAACAATGCCTATCAAATAAGATCTTAGAATTTGCTAATTTAATAAGCTAATGCCAAATATGGGCCTCGAAACAGGCCCACTTCATCAGTTGAAAATCGAAGCTGGGCCAATCTGTGTGTAATTGAGGCCCAAACGTGTCTAGAAAACGAAAAAGAGTAAAGGTACGTCCATTTAATCAAACACTTACTATATTAACTTTTTAATGAACATTCTAATTACTGAAATTATTACATGAAATAAAACCTTGATTTAAATTCGATTAGCGTTAATGTCACCTTTAATCAGTACATATTTTTGAATAACAGGAATAGTAATTGATTCAAATTATATGAACTAACACTCAGCAATTCATACGAATTTTTAATGCATCATACTTACACTGTATTTGCAACCTAAGATCTGATTTTTTTTAATTAACAACATCCTATCAAATATTCTAATTACCTATAAAGAGCCTATTGATTCAGAAGCTATTGTTTTATACATCAAAACCGAGTAAAAATAAGAACAAACGATGCTCATAGATTCCAGTTAATTCAAACTAACACTACTCATTCATATAATCAAAGAAGTAATCACATTGTTTAATAGTTCATAGTCTATTAGTCCTTAGTAACAATACCATACAGTTATGACCTTATGATCATTTCTACTCCCTAATCAGATACAAACTAATATCAACATACAATTAGCTATTAAATGAAAAATGCTCTAGAGCTGTTCATCAGTTGAAAATGTAGAGAAGCAGATGAATAGTGATCTATTTCAATCCGAACTCTGAGATTTACAGTAGTGTACCTGGTAATGAAATTTGACGAAGAAGAAGAGCAAATCAGCAGAGTATCAGCAGCAGATGATAGCAGATCACAGCAGGATTTAACAGAGTTCAAAACTCAGAGATTCTTTTAAAAACCAAACTAAAATTGGTAGATCAGCCCTCAGCAATGTCTAATAGACAAAATGATTACACTATACCATCACAGTCAGCAAACAACCAGCAATAAACTTGAAATAAGCCAAATTCACTCGAAAATTAACAACCCATAGCTTCTGAAACTTCAGGGATTAGAAGAATGAATTTAACAGCCAAAATCAAATTTTAACTTGAATCCTCCAATGTAAAAGTACTATTTGGTTTTTGTTGTTGATTTTCTAATGTTTTTGGATTTTAAAAGGGTTTAAAACTCGAATTGAAGTCTGAAATTGGAATAGGAACTTTTGGGAAATTTTTGGAACTTCTAAACTTGTAAAACAAGGCACATTAGTGCCTATTTATAGATGTAATTTTGGAGGGAAATTCAGTTTTTAATGTTTGCATATTAGTCCCTCGTTTATTCACTTTTGACCCCTTATTTTGTAACTTGTAATACAAGTAACTATACTTATTTATTGAAAACTATACTAATGCCCCAATCTAGAAGATTCTATCCTATTATAATTCCTATATTGCCCTTACTTCATTGCAGAATTTACTAAACTACCCTTTTCTATGCCCATATTACCCCTGAAATTAAGCTGGAATTACTACCAAGATATTTTGATATTCCAAAAATACCCCCACCTTCCTCTCAAAATTACTATCCTTATCTATTCTATCAGCTATAACCAAACAAGCTAACTGCCTTTATAATGCAACACTAACAACTATTAGTAAATCAATAAACCTCTAAATGACACCATAATCAAGAAAATTAACTACTGAAATCACACTGCCAATGAACCAAAAAATTTAATTAATTGCTAATTACCCCTAACAATTCGACTAACTAAATGTAATCAAAACAATTAATTTTTTTTATGATAGAATTACAACTATCCTAATTATTACTAAGAAATTAAAACCTAACAGTATCGAATTTTAGAATTTAAACCTAATAGTAAAACCCTAATTAAACTAATACCAAAACATTAACAGAAATCAATTAAAATAAAAACACAATAAAACACAAGAAAACAAACACATGCAGAGATAAACAGAAATAAAAGAAAAGGCTTGAAGAAACTTATCTAGGGTTCTTAGCAAACTTTTAATCGACTTGATCCAGCCATGCTTGAGCCCAAATTTGTTTGAATCCTTTAGGATTCATGATCCGTAACATCCCTAATGGTGTGTTTTCCAAAAGAAAACACCTATTAGGGGTGTTATGGTCATGAATCCCCAAAGATTAGACTAGGGGTTCTTGACCAGAATTTAAGAAAAAAGAAATTTGAGGACTTCTGGGCAGTTTTGAAACAAATAGGTATGGGGAATGGGTAGAGGAAGCTTAGGCTCATCTAGGGTGTTATTTTGGGGTTATCGACGGTAGGGTTCCAGCGAGACAAATTCTGATATTCGAAGAGATGGGTTAATATTCGAAGGAAACTGAGTAGAGGGGTGGAAAGAGGGGTTCATGGTGGATATGTGGTGTAAATTTGGTAGGGTTTGGCGTAGGATGTGTTTCCCGCCGATGAAGGTTCCGGTGGGGTAACCGGCTAGGAGGAGAGGGATAGAAGATGATGTTATGATGTTAGGGTTAATGAATTATGGGGCTCTTTTATTTAATTTTGTGTATTAATTCATGGCTGTTGGATGCAAGAAAACGAACGGCTCAGATTCACTGAGCACCAAAACGGCGTCGTTTGTTTTAATAAATGACCAGGTTGGTGACCGTTGGATCTGGGGAGATCAAAGGCTAGATTCAACCTCCTGTTAAACGGGGTCGTTTGGTGAGACTGGGGTGTTGCACCAGGTTGGACGCGTGTTTGGGCTGGATAGCGGGCTAAGCGTGAACATTTGGGCCAACCTGGGTTAATGGCCTAACTTCGAACTATCAAAGCACCCCTTTTCAATTGTTTTATTTCTTTTACTTATTTTTGATTTTATTATTATTTTTTATTTTGTATTTTTGATTTTGTAAAAATTAAAACAAAACCTAATTAAACTATTTAACTTTAAAAATCAATTATCAATTAAAATTGCCTAAGAACTATTTTTTGTGATATTCTTTAAGTTGTTCTAAAATGAATTAATATCTACTTAATACTAAAATGTGAAATTAAATTCCTAAATGCAAATGCATATTTTTGTATTTTATATGAACTGTCATGCACAAATAAAAATGTAGAAATTACCAGAAAATGACACCAAAATACACAAAAATTGTAAAAATAAAGAAAAATCTTTTTGTTTTAATTTTGGGAATGATTTTCTTAGGGAAAAAATCACGTGCTCACAGCTGCCCCTCTTTGCCCGGAAACACGAAGAGTTTTCGTGCAAAGACAAGTGAGTGGAATTGAGAGATTTTTGCCCGTTCGCATATTCCGTATGAAGCATTTTGAAAAGTTTGACCGCACCCTACTTCAGAGGTTGCCTACATATCCCGGGCTAAACAGGAATCAGGTTAGTGTAGTTCAGGAGTGTCTGGTAGCTGGGACTACTAGGAGCTGTGATTTTACTGCTGTTGCTGCTGTTAGTGCTTGCTGACCCCCTTATTACACCATGTTGAAACAAAAGAAGCTAGACTAAGCTATGAATTACAAAAATCCTATCTATGTCTTCAAACTTGCTCTTGTGTTGCCTTGAACTTGTATCTTGTGCTTTTCCAATGGAATTCTTGTTGTTGCCGTAGCGATGTTTTGCCATTCCTCCTGATGTTGCTTGACTACTATAATTTGAAATATGTGTCCATTCTTCAGGTGGACTCCTGCTTACGATTTCTTGAAAAGGTATTCCCTTGTTCTCCAGGTGGGCTCCTGATTGCAATGCTTGAAAATGTATTCCCTTGTTCTCCAGGTGGGCTCCTGCTTGCAACAAAAATAGACAAAAACAAAGAAAATTTTCTGCCCCAGTATGGTGACTGGGCATATCGTGTTATCAGAAATTAAAAGCTAAAATTTGGATTGTACTTCCCTTGTTTTCCAGGTGGGTGCCTGCTTGCTGCATTAGAAACGATATTCCCTTGTTCTTCAGGTGGGCTCCTGCTTGCTGAATTTGAAAGATATTCCCTTATTCTTCAGGTGAGCTCCTTCTTGCTAACTTTGGAAAATTATTCCTTTGTTATCCAGGTGGGCTCCTGCAAAAACAAATTCTTTCTGCCCCTATTTTAATCAAAGAAAGATTTGTTAATATAAAAATGGTGGTTAGCTGCTGGCATTCTTGTTGGCCATGCTCCCGTTTCCGATTTTGCTCTGACTTGCTTCTTTGGACTTGCTTTGACTTGCCATGATTTCCCGGCTGACTTTCAACTCTCTGATCTTGATGACCCGAATGTTTTACCTTGTATTTTGGTGTTTTCGTTCCCTTCTTGTGAAACTTTGCTTCTCCCTCCAATTATCTGATTACCCCACTGATGCTATTTGCATTGGTCCTTCATGTTTTACTTTCTTTTGACATATCTCGATCTCGTTGTGCCATACAACTGGGAAACTGGTAGTTAGCTTTGACATCCTTCTTTTGTTTTGAATTGAACTGACACTGAAACGTCTTATAGACAGACTTCAAGATAATGAAATGCAATGACCTCGAAGGTTTTGAGGATAGAAAGACTATGAATGAGTTGTAATGAAGAGAAAA
>MU747749.1:45326-62101 GCA_026770625.1 Nicotiana glauca
CATGGCAGGTGGAGGAGCCACGTACACAGGAGCAACTGGTGGTGGTGGTGGTGGGATTTGCTTTAGTGGTGGAGGTGGTGGTGTTTGAGAAGTGATTGCATAGTATGGGTGTCATACCCCAACCTCGAGAGGCGCGACCGGCGCTCAATCAAGAGAACCCGACTGAGCAAGCCTTATCGAACGCTTCCTACCCCAACTCATTATAAATGCGAAACTCATGCCTTTGGTTAATTTGAACAAAAATACACGGGGTATACCACATTACTAGTTCATTTCATATCATGAAAATTTGCCGTTCATAAGTTAGCTTCATGGATTCTATTAGAGTCACGTCTTAAGGAGATCACAAGTTAGGATTACAACATATACACATAGGGGACTCCCCAAAACCCGTACACAACCCACACTAGTGTCTTTGGAGCCTCTAAAGATACAACACATAAGCATGACTATGCTGGCAACAAGGGCCAGGCTATACCTCAAAATGAAAATCTGTAATAACAAAAGATACACCATGCATCCCCATGGAAGAATAAGGGCTCACCGTGACTTCGAGTAGATGAACACTCCGCTACACTCGGTCTGCACTGCCCGCTATGGGGCCACCTACAATCATAATACGAATGTAGCGCCCCCGGCAAAAAGGGGCGTCAGTACATTTGAATTGTACTGGTATGTATAACTAAACACCAATTTACTAGAAGGAACTATCAAATAGATACAAGCAATTAATACGGCAAACCAAAGAAACAATTCATATAATTCTTCATACAATTTCCACAACACCGATTAAGGCAATTCTGTCACATGTTCACCACTGTTCTCATCACCACTACCATCTTGAGCGGAGTCCAGTCACGACCTGACCGGCTAGGTCACCTCATTGGAGGCATTACGTTTAATCAATATTTCATTTCCCTTATATTCAACAACAGCACATTTCCACCATGTGTGCGGCATGGTGTCCGATCACGACCCGATCGGCTAGGTCACCTTATTGGAGGCATTACTCGATTCTCATTTGTCAACACCTTCAAATCCTTATTCCATATATATCATAACAATTTCTGTGCACCCATGGCCACCATCATCAAATCATTGTCCCTTTTCAATATTAGTTTATAAGTTGTGATGATAGACATGTATATCGAGGATATTTCAAGTTGAAATCACAGGTAAGTGAGCACGTAGCTAGCATGAATAATCATCTGTTTCATTGTTGTCTTATAGCCCAAGTATTTCAACAAATAATTATACTTTTCATCATCATCTAATTATCAAGATTGGCACGTTGTTCACATTGAGGCACATCCTTCACGAATATGTATAAACATATGTAAATCACTTAATTTCACAATACCAATCAATACACTAGCCAATTCAACTCTTACCACACATCCGTAAGCACCAACGAAGCTCAATTTCTAATAGAGGGGGATTTTAGCCATACATACCTCAACAAAGCCTTTCCTTATTCTTTTACAATTTTCCCGGAACTCTTAGAGCTTCAATCTCTTGGGATGAAGATTCAGGAGCCTTTCCTTGCTTTTCTTCAATGATTTAGCCCAATATTATCGAATAATTTGATGAGAGATTTTCCCTCTCTAAGGAACCTCTTACTCTCTCTAGAATTGCTTAGATGAATGCTCAAAATGAGCTAACACACCTGTTATATCGATAGGGAAATCGGGTTAAAAATTAGAAAATTGGAGCCCCGAGTCAACTATGCGGTCGCATCTGCGACCGCAGAATTAACATGCGGTCCGCATAATGGACCGCAGAATGCTCCCCCAAAAACTAAACATTCTAACTCAGTATGCGGTAATAATGCAGTCCGCATTCATGTTCTGCGGTCGCAAAGTGCATCGCAGAACTGCCCTTCGCAAATTCAAGGGAAAATATGTGACGACTTATGCAGCCCGCATTTTTGATTATGCGACCGCATTTCGAACGCATTTCCGACTTCAATTTTAACCAACATTATGCCTCACTCTGCGGCAGGTATGCGGTCCGTATTTCAATTATGCGACCGCATTTCGACCACATTTCCGACTTTAATTTTAACCAACATTCTGCCTCACTCTGTGGCAGCTATGCGGTCCGCATTTCAATTATGCGACCGCATTTTGGACCGCATTTCTTGCATTTTTCTGGAAACTTATTCTTGACTTTTTAATACATCATTCAATCCAAAAAGGTCCAAGCCGCGATGAGCTTGACTAATTTCTAACACACAATCCTAACTTGGCACCACGGGATCCGGGTTTTTGAGTCGGAATTTCACGGGGCCTTACAATGGGGGATATGTAGGGTAGGCCGGAGAAGAGGTCACGGTAGGAGGATCTTGTGATTGAACTGGTGGCGGGACATAGGCAGGATTGGCTGGATAAGTTGGCAAGGGTTTTCCTTTTGCCCAGGCCTGGTACATTTCGGCCATTTGTTGTTTCAGCTTGTACATTTCCTCTTTCATAGCATTAACATCCACTATTTCTTCCTCCCTAGCCGGGTCAACAATAGTTGCTTCGATCTCTTGGCTAACCATTTTCGACATATCTTTGGAGCGGGTATTATATGGATGAGTTGCCAGAATGCCAGCTAGCTAAACCACCTGTCTGGACTCACCAACAACAACGTTATTAGTGGTTAGGGCATTATTTAGTTGCACATTTGAAGCATGGATGTACCTAGGCAATTATCGGTATGCATTTGCTCGGCCACGTGCGTCAGCTCGATTTTCTCAATTATGGCTTCTTTCTTTTATTCTCGCCTTTTTTCTTTGATTTGCCATTTTCTTTTGTTGCGGCTTTTCCCTCTCTCTTTCTCTTTTCTTCCTTTTTCTTTTCCACTTTTCTTTTGTTTTTCACTGTTCTTTTGACTTTTATTCTTACTGTATTTTTCATATTTTCATATGGTTACGACCGGTCCTATGAAAATTGCCTATATATCGCAACTGTGCTTGAATCAAAAACAAGAAATATAGAAATACATTTTTTTGGGAATTTTCAAATTTTCATTAGTGACAACTGATTACATCAATACTAAGCTATTATTTTCGTTTTCAAAATCAAAATACAAACTCAAAACTTGATTATTATTTTTCTTTTTACGAGTACATCAAAGCTTCAAACCCTGGGGACCGCGGGGCATCATTCGGCATCGCCGCATGCCTGATCGCAAGACACCTTTGTAATTGCTCCAAATCATTCATAATTTGTCGGACAAATATCATCACTGCTGCAGAAGAAGTGGCATAACCCATCTTTTCACCATCCTGGCACCCTTTAACAACATAGCATGCAATGCCTCAAATTCTTTCCCTAATTTGGCCCTTTTCCTGGAGAAGTCGAATTATTTGTAGGGTCCGGGCTTCAAGTACTTGAGAATCTTGGAGATGAAGATTTGTAGTAATTTTATTTCCTTTTACAATTCAGCAATAATCTCATAACAATGATCCCTTTCAGCCTGAAAATTTTTGTCTAACCGGGCCGCTTTTTCTTCTGGAGCACTTGCTTTTCTTCTCATGTTGGCAATGGTCCCTTCAGAGTCTCTTTTTATCTGTTGAACATACTGTTCTCTTTCCTCAGTTTTCTTGACCCAGTGTGCTCGAAGTCTCGCCATGTTCCGTTTAGATTTTTCTAACTCTTCTTGGCAATCCGAGACTTGTTTTTTCAACTCCTTGATCAATCGTTCATCAGACATGCTTCTTTCTCGATTTCTAGCATCGATTTTCATTTGTTGAATCTGTGCCTTAAGAGTTTCATTTTCCTGGGCCAATTTCTTTTTCTCCCCTTCATCAGCCGCAATTTGCACACTTTTCTCAAATTGAAGTTCCCGCATCTGTCGCTCCAACACCCCAATTTTAGCTCGGTATTCTTTCTCTTTTGCTAACCATTCCCATTGGACTTGGGCTCCGTTAGTAAACTGCTGTACATAGGGTCTCTTAGCGGGTCTCCCAAGAATCTGGAACCTTTTGCCGAACCAAATTAAATACTTAGGGTCCACTTCACCTTTTGCTCGATCTTGTACCATAGTGTCAGGTTGCAGAAATCGACTTTCATTCCATATCTTTCTAATTCTTGCTTCCGGGAAAGTAGCTTTGGGGACCCAACTCAATAATTTGTTCACTTAAATCCTCATCATTATGTATTGTTTGGAACCTCCCAAATTGCCGCAGGACCCTGTAAGGCGCATAAGGTTGTATGCTCCGAATACCCATTAGAAGAATGTATAAGACTTTTGCTAAGTATAGACAACTTCAGTAGCGGGAAACCACCCATAAGCCCATTCAACCTTATCCGCATTTATTGATCTTAAAAATGATGACCAAGCCTCAACACCTTCGGGAAATTAAATGCTTGTGACCCGGGTCTCAAACTCATTGATGCAACTAAGTCCAGTCAACCCGAAATTCTTGTATCCTGTGCGGTGGCATAGATGCTCTTGAATCCACATCTACAATAAGAGATTACACCCCTGAAAGAATTTCTCACCTTCCCGACACTTAGTTAAAGCCCGATATATCTCCGCTACGATCAAGGAAACCACTATGCTAGTAGGTTTATTCATGGCTACATCCACCATTCCTACTAGCCTGAGTTC
Organism: Nicotiana glauca; assembly: GCA_026770625.1. Taxonomy (NCBI): domain Eukaryota; kingdom Viridiplantae; phylum Streptophyta; class Magnoliopsida; order Solanales; family Solanaceae; genus Nicotiana; species Nicotiana glauca. The sequence goes on from MU747749.1 coordinate 49,926, forward strand.
TATATTTCCATCTTTCCTTGGGCAAATCACAATCCCTAGAAAAGCCACCATAAATGCTAACCCTCGTCGAGCCTCCCATTTGTCCTTATTTCCAACGTGTGTCAGGCCGGTGTTAGGTTCTTCGAAGCCCCTTGGGTTGCTGTATCGATGATAGAGAAAATACAAAGTGCAACACCCTTCCGCTAGACACGAGTCTTGGACATCCCGACTGATAGTCAGCAAATCTAAGAACCGGTGGAGTGTGACCGGTCTCGGTGATAAGGGATATCTATTTCGCATGTTTCCGTTAAGACCTGCATACCTTGCTATTTCTTCCAATGTCGGTGTGAGCTCATAATCAGAGAATCTGAAGACATTTCGAGTTGGATCCCAAAACTGTATCAATGCTTCAACAATATCCTTTCTCGGTTTTATGTTTATAAGTCCCACAAGGCCACCCAAAATTTTTACCACTGACTCTTTACTTCCATCTCTAAGGTCATCCCACCACATATGAAGCTTAAGGGGTATCTCGCTCAGGACTGAGAAGGTTTCGATGTCATTTGAATTCATCCTGCACATTTTATTTAAAAGAATTTAATAATTAAATAAAAATGGCTATTTTTTTTGTAAAATTTTTGTTTAAGAAGCTACACATTCGATGATTAAAAACACATCAAAATTTCTCATCCTGGGGCTCATGGGGCATCACTCAACATCGCCACAGGCCAACGCAAGACTGAGAAAGATATAATGCCGATTGTGGCTAATTTAGCAAAATCGGCCATGTAATGGCTTATTTGACAAAGTGGCTATTTTTAAATGGCCAAACATGATTTTTGCGGATATGCCCTTTCAGCACTTCCGAAAGGGAAATTTTAAGGCTGTGCCCACAAATGACTCAGGGTGGCTATTCTTGCAAACATGGCCTTCCGGCGTCCTTTCGAGGGACATTCGGCTTATTTTGAACAAGAATGGCATCACCCGACTTATTTATAATTAAAATTTGATTTTTTTGGCTATTTTTGCAAAAAGGTGTGGTTGGACCCGATGAGGGTTGCCTACGTATCTCACACATGGTGAGAATCAAACCACCGTAGTTCGGGCCGATTGGCCAAAATCAAAACTATTTTTGACCAACAATTTTTTTTCCAAATATTTTCTCTTTTTCTATTTTTTTTCATTTTTTTTTAAAAATCCGGCAGCATTTCGGTACTATTTGGCATTGGGTTTTTCACAACAAATGGTTATCCTCCCTTAGCCCTAACACTGCTATTTTTACATTTTTTTCACTCATTGTATACAAACCGGTCAACATGCGGAGCAGAGCAAATAAATGCAAGTAGCGCGTAATATGCATCAGGATGGTCATTTTAATTTGGGTCACCTGTCCTAGACGGACCCAACCCCTGTGTAGAGTCCCCTAAGTCAAAATGCACGTGATGCAAATAAGCGTCCTACTAGGGATCCGGCATGAGTTTATTGTTCTTCTAGGTTTAAACCCTAGGTTTATTGGTCTAGACCTAGCCTACCTGAGCGGACAACTCGGGCCGAGGGGGAGGCAGCGTACCGGGGATACAGAAGCTCGCCCGGCTTTGCAACTTATCCAAACCTCGTTCGAAATTGGGAAAAAGACTCTAACAGAAGAGAAGCTACATGAAGTGCACCCTTCTCCATGATGTAGAATACTCAGAAAGAGGGAGGGATTCGCGACAATTTATATAGAATTTAACAAATATTAAAGCGGTAAACATTTAGCACGTATAGCATGGATCATGTAGCAAAATCAAATAAAGCCAAACATAACAATTTAACTGAGCTCGAATTCTTGAATCCTGAACCAAAATTCTGGGTTCTTTTCCCCAGCAGAGTCGCCAGAGCTATCACACCTCCTTTTTTCGCTTATAGGCTTTTACTATACCCCGGGGAAGGGATATAATAAAGAAGGAGTTTTTCCGCTTAAAGGACAATCAAAACGGGATTCATTTTTATTTAAGATTCAGAGTCGCCACTTGGGATATTTATGGTGTCCCAAGTCACCGGTTTGAATCCCGAATCGAGGAAGGGTTTGACTCTGTTTAACAGCCGCGAACCAGAAATCCGGGTAAGGAATTCTGTTAACCCGGGAGAAGGTGTTAGGCATTCCCGAGTTTCGTGGTTCTAGCACGGTCGCTCAACTGCTTTATTTGGCTAAAATTGATTTTAATACACGTCAAATTACAGTGCGATTTTAAAGTTATTTACCGCTTTTTTGTCAATTATTACTTATTTAAGAAAGTGAACGTCGTTTAAGAACATGTTTTCGGATCACGTCACATGAAATGCACACGGATCCTTGACATATTCTTATTCAATGTTTTCGGATTTGGATTTGGGTCGCATGAAATGCACACCCGTATTAGGAAGGTAAGATTATTAAAAATCGCGCCTAAAGCGACTAACGTGTTGTTATCTTTTGGGAAGGCCGTGAGATTCGCTAAACGGCCTATCCCGAATACTAAGTACTTTTAGTAATTAATTAATGAGGGCTCCACAATTTGTATATTTGTTTGGCGAGGCTCGTCTCATTTTTATTTATTAAAAGCCAAACTAAAGTAGCTAAGTTTTCTATTTTTTGTTTTGTCTCTAAAGGATCAATTAATCCATGATTATAAATTTAAATCTCGAATTCAAGTTCGAATTCAAACAAAAGGGTAAAATCTTTTAGCTTGAACCCGCTACCTAATTTAAGACCCAATTTCATAATTATGGATTAATTTCCATATTCCTAATTATTTGAAAATTTTATGATTTATAACAAATATTGGGCTTACAAGTTGGATTTATATTTAACAAGGCCTATCAAATAAGATCTTAGAATTTGCTATTTTAATGAGCTAATGCCAAATCTGGGCCTCGAAACAGGCCCACTTCATGAGCTGAAAATCGAAGTTGGGCCAATCTGTGTGTAATTGAGGCCCAAACGTGTCTAGAAAAAAAAAAGTAAAGGTAATTCCATTTAATAAAACACTTACTATATTAACTTTTTAATGAACATTCTAATTACTGAAATTATTACATGAACTAAAACCTTGATTTAAATTCGATTAGCGTTAATGTCACCTTTAATCAGTACATATTTTTGAATAACAGGAATAGTAATTGATTCAAATTATATGAACTAACACTCAGCAATTCATACGAATTTTTAATGCATCATACTTACACTGTATTTGCAACCTAAGATCTGATTTTTTAAAATTAACAACATCCTATCAAATATTCTAATTACCTATAAAGAGCCTATTGATTCAAAAGCTATTGTTTTATACATCAAAACCGAGTAAAAATGAGAACAAATGATGCTCATAGATTCCAGTTAATTCAAACTAACACTACTCATTCATATAATCAAAGAAGTAATCACATTGTTTAATAATTCACAGTCTATTAGTCCTTAATTACAATACCATACAGTTATGACCTTATGATCATTTCTACTCCCTAATCAGATACAAACTAATATCAACATACAATTAGCTATTAAATGAAAAATGCACTAGAACTGTTCGTTAGTTGAAAATGTAGAGAAGCAGATGAACAACGATCTATTTCAATCCGAACTCTGAGATTTACAGCAGTGTACCTGGTAATGAAATTTGACAAAGAAGAAGAGCAAATCAGCAGAGTATCAACAACAGATGATAGCAGATCACAACAGAATTTAACAGAGTTCAAAACTCAGAGATGCTTTTATAAACCAAACTAAACTTGGTAGATCAGCCCTCAGCAATGTCTAATAGACAAAATGATTACACTACACCATCACAGTCAGCAAACAACCAGCAATAAACTTGAAATGAGCCAAATTCACTCGAAAATTAACAACCCATAGCTTCTAAAACTTCAGGGATTAGAAGAATGAATTTAATAGCCAAAATCGAATTTTAACTTGAATCCTCCAATGTAACAGTACTATTTGGTTTTTGTTGTTGATTTTCTAATGTTTTTGGATTTTAAAAGGGTTTAAAACTCGAATTAAAGTCTGAAATTGGAATAGGAACTTTTGGGAAATTTTTGGAACTTCTAAACTTGTAAAACAAGGAACATTAGTGCCTATTTATAGATGTAATTTTGGAGGGAAATTCAGATTTTAATGTTTGCATATTAGTCCCTCTTTTATTCTCTTTTGACCTCTTATTTTTTAACTTGTAATACAAGTAACTATACTTATTTATTGAAAACTATACTAATGCCCCAATCTAGAAGATTCTATCCTATTATAATTCCTATATTGCCCTCACTTCATTGTAGAATTTACTAAACTATCCTTTTCTACGCCGATATTACCCCTGAAATTAAGTGGAATTACTACCAAGCTATTTTGATATTCCAAAAATTCCCCCACATTCCTCTCAAAATTACTCTCCTTATCTATTCTTTCAACTATAACCAAACAAGCTAACTGCCTTTATAATGCAACACTAACAACTATTAGTAAATCAATAAACCTCTAAATGACACCATAATAAAGAAAATTAACTACTGAAATCACACTGACAATGAACCAAAAAATCTAATTAATTGCTAATTACCCCTAACAATTCGACTAACTAAAAGTAATCAAAACAATTAATTTTTTATGACAGAATTACAACTATCCTAATTATTACTAAGAAATTGAAACCTAACAGTATCGAATTTTAGAATTTAAACCCAAAAGTAAAACCCTAATTAAACTAATAACAAAACATTAACAGAAATCAATTAAAATAAAAACACAATAAAACACAAGAAAACAAACACATGCAGAGATAAACAGAAATAAAAGAAAAGGCTTGAAGAAACTTATCTAGGGTTCTTAGCCAACTTTTAAGTGACTTGATCCAGCCATGCTTGAGCCCAAATTTGTTTGAATCCTTTAGGATTCATGATCCGTAACATCCCTAATTGTGTGTTTTCCAAAATAAAACACCTATTAGGGGTGTTATGGTCATGAATTCCCAAAGATTAGACTCGGGGTTCTTGACCAGAATTAAAAAAAAAAAGAAATTTGAGGACTTCTGGGCAGTTTTGAAACAAATAGGTATAGGGAATGGGTAGAGGAAGCTTAGGCGCGTCTAGGGTGTTATTTTGGGGTTATTTGGGGTAAGTGTCGTTCGCCGGCGGTAGGATTCCGGCGAGACAAATTCTGATATTCGAAGAGATGGGTTAATATTCGAAGGAAACTGAGTAGAGGGGTGGAAAGAGGGGTTCATGATGGATATGTGGTGTAAATTTGCTAGGGTTTGGCGTAGGATGTGTTTCCCGCCGGTGAAGGTTCCAGCGGGGTCGGCGGCTAGAAGGAGAGAGATAGACGATGATGTTATGATGTTAGGGTTAATGAATTATGGGGCTCTTTTATTTAATTTTTTTGTATTAATTCATGGCCGTTGGATGCAAGAAAACGAACGGCTCAGATTCACTGAGCACCAAAACGGCGTCGTTTGTTTTAATAAATGACCAGGCTGGTGACCGTTAGATCTGGGGAGATCAAAGCCTAGGATTCAACCTCCTGTTAAACGGGGTCGTTTGGTGAGACTGGGGTGTTGCACCAGGTTGGACGCGTGTTTGGGCTGGATAGCGGGCTGGGCGTGAACATTTGGGCCAACCTGGGTTAATGGCCCAACTTCGAACTATCAAAGCACCCCTTTTCAATAGTTTTATTTCTTTTACTTATTTTTGCTTTTATTATTTTTTTATTTTGTATTTTTTTATTTTGTATTTTTTATTTTGTAAAAATTAAAACAAAACCTAATTAAACTATTTAACTTTAAAAATCAGTTATCAATTAAAATTGCCTAAGAATTATTTTTTGTGATATCCTTTAAATTGTTCTAAAATGAATTAATATCTACTTAATACTAAAATGTGAAATTAAATTTTTAAATGCAAATGCATATTTTTGTATTTTATATGAACTATCATGCACAAATAAAAATGCAGAAATTATCAGAAAATGACACCAAAATACACAAAAATTGTAAAAATAAAGAAAAATCATTTTGTTTGAATTTTGGGAATGATTTGCTTAGGGCGAAAATTACGTGCTCACAAGCACTATTATTTTTTACTGATGCTCGAGGGACTTATGATTATTTCTGGACTGATTGAGGCCAAGGACCATGTGTGAGGATATGTGTAGTGATGCGAGGTGGCTTTCATGCCTCGAGTGTATTGTGAGGAGGCTTTCAGGACTCGAGTGTATTGTGAGGAGGCTTTCAGGCCTCGAATGTATTGTGAGGAGGATTTCAGGCCTCATGTTGATATGTATAGGCTTTCAGGCCTTATGATGATATAGCGCTTGGGTTGTAGGAGCCCCTTCGGAGTCTGCACCCCCATAGTGAGTGCGGGTACCCATGTGATTTGAGAGTGATCTCGAGGGGCTGATGTTGTACTGAGTGATGTGATACTGTGCCCGAGAGGCTGATACTGTTCTGAGCGACTGATATTGAGCCCGAGGGGCTGGTACTGTTTGAGATGTGCCCGAGGGGCGAACTTTGATGTGCTCATCTTGCATATTTACTTATCTTTTTACCTGTTATACTGTGGTAATTGTACCCGAGGGGCGAATTTTCCTGTGCTTACCAACACTAATTGTTTTGAAATCGATTTCGTAGTTATTGAAAATACCATTTTCAAAAGAGATTTGAACTGAGCCAAGGTATTTATAAAGATATCACAGATTTCACATTTTTATCAGAAAAATTGTACCCGACTTCTATACAGCATGTTGGCTGCTTTACGTGATTTCTTGCTGCTTAGTTATTATTTACCTTTATTATTCACTGAGTTGGAGTGCTCACTTTACTCCCTGCACCTCGCATGCAGTTGCAGGTATTTGTTCACCCGGTAGCGGGTATTAGCTGCGTGGAGGCAGAGTTGTAGAGGTTTTAGTGAGGTGACTGCCAGCGTTCGCAGCACCACCGTCTTTCTATGTCATTCATTATTTTGTTCAGTGTATTTCTAGACTGTAAAGTGGAGATTTCATTCTTATAGATGCTTGTGACTTGTGACACCCCGATTCCTGGCTGAGTCGGGATGGTTTCCCTGTTCTATCATTTTTCTTCCGCACTTATGATTATATTATCTATGATTCAGACTTATTCATGCTAAGTAAATGTTAAAAGAGGTATTCTTGTTCTGTTGGCTGGCCGTGTCTTCACGAGAGGCACCATCACGATCGGGTTTGGGAATTGGGTTGCGACACTTCTGGGATCCCATTCACAATGTGTTTCATTACTCGGATTTTGAGCTCACACCCACGCTGGAAGAAATAGCTGGGTATATTGATTTCGGCCAAGAGCTAAGAAAGCAGCAGCTCATATTCCCCAGGGCTCCCTCAGTGCACAAATTCTTTGATCTTTTGAAAATTAGCAAACAAATGATCCAGGACCGCGCAAGCAAAGGGAGCTGTGCATTCTTCTTCTTGTATTTTAGGTTTGGACACTCGGCCAGGTTTGAAACACATGAGAAGGGGTTGAATAACAAACAAGACAAGATCCTATGGCAAATTCATCAACGGTTTGCTTTCATCGTGGCATTTCTAGGAATCATGATATTTCCAAATTCTGAGGGTACAATAGACCTTCGTATGGCCAGAATTGTACAGGTCCTCGTCGATAAAAAAGATCACACACTGGTCTCATTAGTGCTGGCAGACATTTATCGGGCATTAACTTTGTGCAAATCTGGGGATCAATTTTTCGAAGGCTGCAATATTCTTCTTCAGATATGGATGATCGAACACCTTCACCGTCATCCTAAGTTCATGAGATATGCTTCAGATGGGAACAATTTCATCAAAAAGTATGAGGAAAGGGTGGAAGATTACAAACCACCGGAAGGGTTTGAAGCACGGGTTTCCTATTTGAGAAAGTTGAGAGTAGATCAATTTGAATGGACCATAGGATGGCTCCCAATAACAGAAATCATCTACATGACCACTTCAAAAGGCTACTTGATGATGATGGGAGCAAGAAGTATACAACCATATGCACCACAAAGAGTTCTGAGACAACCGGGAAGATATAAGGTGATACCTGAAGAGGCAGACCTAAGCACTCAAGTTATTGAACTTCACCTAGAAGCAATGATACCCGAGGCTTTAGTCCAAAGAGACTGGAATTATTGCCGGTATCTAAAAAGTAACACCCAGGTACCAGACCCAGCTAAGGGCAAAGTTGATCCCAATTGTGCTGCTTGGTTTGAAAAGAGTTTTCATGTGTACAATGAGCTGGAGCCTGAACCCGAACCTGTGAGGCCCGCCAAAAGGCCCCATGTTCAAGCCTTTGATGATAAAATTTAGGAGAGGTTAGCCTGGGGGAAAAAGAAAAGGAATATCAGTCCACCATCCATGATCTATGAGAAGAGTTGAGAAATGTTACTTTCAACAATGATTTGCAGGCGCAAGAGGCCGAGGGTGAAAGGAGAAGATTGGTTCGAGAAAATGAAGCTATCAGGGACCAGGTTCGACAATTGAAAATTGCAGCCGAGAATCCTGGCTAAAGCAGGAAAGATGAAAGGCTCATTTATAACCTTACTCAAAAGGTGCGTGACTATGAAGATGACCTGCAAAAAGCTGAGTCTGAACTAGCAAAAGCACAAATGAGGTTGGCTAAAAGTGCCGAAAGGCATACAACTTTCATTCAACAGATGAAAGAAACATATGAAAGAGGGGTCACAGGTTGGGAAAAGGCGATTGGCAACCTCGAAGGTGAAATGGCTAAACAAACCAAAAATTTTAAAGCTGAGAGAGAACATTGTTACTCCTTAATGGCACGATTAGAAGAGGACTTACAGCACTTGCAAGAGCAAAATCACTCTTCCACCCAGGTCTTAGAGGCTAGATCCCATCAGATTGGTCGTCTGTTGCAAGAGAAGGGCATCATAAGAGAGAGGGTTCGAAGGATTGCTAACTACATTACCATGAAATGCAGTGCGTGCGAGGACATGACAAGATCCATGTTTTTTGCCACTGCGATGATCTTTGTTCGTCAGATAATGGAAGAACTCTATCGGCTCCAAGATGACATGGCAAGTTGACCCGCTGCAAGACCAGTTGGTGTCCCTAGGGCAGGGTTGGAGGCATTGATGTTTTCTTGATTGTATTTTCTTCCTTTTTCGAGTCTGTATTTTCATGTTTCGAGTCTGTTTTTAATTCCAAGAAAATGCACGTCCTGAGCCTTAGAGTCTTAGAAAAAGTATGTTTTGAGTCTTTTTGTAATTCAGTATTAATGAAAATTTGAAAAAAAAAACCAAAAATTGTTCTTTTACTTCTTGAACTACGTTTTTATCTGATTCACGCGGCATCATGATACGTAGGCAATCCTTATCGGATCCGGTCATGTTTTTGTAAACAAATTAATTAAAAGAAGGAAAAGAGAGTCAAAGAAAAAACCAGAAAAAATAGAAAAGGGAAACAAGGAATAACAGATGAGACAAGAAGAGAAAATAGGGGAAAGTGAGAAAAACCAGGATGAAACATGCAACCGTTGCGAGGCATGTAGAAACACGTTTGACTGTATAGGTGCATCACACCCCAACGTGCAATTATGAGTTTTTGCAAAAATCATCCTTAAACTATGGCTCAAACCAATGGTACATCCTTGTCTTATCCTAATAAACAAAAAATATCCCTCTACTATTTAAAGAGTTGCAAGAATCATCCTTCCGTCAAATTTTATCACAAAAACTAACAGCATCATCAAAAGACCACATCCATCACGTGCATTATCCCCTCAATTTTTCAATATTGTCCCTCCTGCCTGCCCTTCAAAACTAAAAGTTTCTTTCCATATGAACTTCACACCCAACTATGGCATGATAGTTGGAACTCTCCAATCTCCTGCTATACTATTTCTTGCTTCCTTCCTTTTGGAGAGGAAAGTCCAAAGCCTTTAAAAAAAAAGAGGAAGAGTTTTGACTTTCTAAGCAGCAACATGTTTCACTGCACATACGGTAGATTTTGATATTCTATCTTTAATTTAAGGTGATGATGTAAGGTTTGTCTTTAAAATGTGACCCCAACTTCGGTTTAGCTCAACTATTGCAAAACCACTCAATCCGACAAATGGAAGAGAACTAATCTAGTTTCAGACTTCCAGGTTCTTGATTTAGAGCTTGAACCTTTTAATTTTTCTCATTTATAGGTAGAATAACAAAAATAACACAAAGGGAATCGGCACCCTCATCAAAGCTAGGCACAAATAGAAGATTTTAAATGATCATAATGCACTTCTACCTCAAGGTCAGGCCAATCTCCTATTATCATATGCTTGTTATAACAAGATAGTTTAAGGAGAAGTTATTTCAGTGTAGGGCATTTTTGTTCATTAAATAGCAGCAACTTTAAAGAAGAAAAAAGCCGCAGCTAGTTCATTCTACTAGCTTTCTTAAAGAAGAAGAAAGGGAGGAAACAAAAATTAAGAAGGAAATAAGAAGATGAGCCAGAATAGTAGAACTTGCACTCCTTCCTTAAATACTGTGGATATTTTTTTTTTAATTCGTGTTGTTGGTGTTTGGATCTTTTGATTTCTGATTATTGTGTTAATAAAATGTTGATGGTTTTATATTTAATTAATCAATGCTTTTGTTGGTGTTAGCGTAAAGGTCTAAAGTTATAAAATATTGAAGGTTCAAAGGTGTTCCAGACTTCCGGTAATTTTGATATGGGAACAGAAAGTTTAATTCATCAACAAAAATTCACTTTTCCAAAATAAAAAATTTCAAATACATAATGTCCAAAGGAAAATAAATAGGATTAGTTTTCACTTTAGTATTTAACTTTTCACCGGTTGAAAGTCAATCCATAAACGAATTATCAAGTACAAGAGAAGTGCCTGAAAAAAGAATGTGAGGTGGCCAACTTAGAGCCATTTTAATGGTAAAGAAAATTTATGCCTGGTTGTTAATTTGAAAATCAACTGAAATTTAGGGGAAAAGGCGATTTATGTGGGGAAAAGGCAATCTTGGAAAAATTTGGAAAAGATGGCCAGCACGTTCTTGGAAAAGACGATTGGGAAGGAGGGACAATATTGGAAAATTGAGGGGATAATGCACGTGATGGACATGGTCTTTTGACGATGCTGTTAGTTTTTGTGATAAAATTTAACGAAAGGATGATTCTTGCAACTCTTTAAATAGTAGAGGGATGTTTTTTGTTTATTAGGATAAGACATGGATGTACCATTGGTTTGATCCATAGTTTAAGGATTATTTTTGCCAAAAACTCTGCGATTATCTATGTGTTATTTATTTCAAACTAACCAATAGGGGTGTGCATTCGAATCGGTTTATTGATAAATCGAATCAATTATTTGTTATTTTTTTTATCGATATCGGTTTATCGATTTATCAATTTCAATTTCGAATTCAAAATTTTCTTATCGAGTTATCGATTTCGATTTGTCTTCTTTGGTTTATCGATTTATCGATAAACCGATAAGATATACTAAAAAAAATTAATTTTTTTTAACCCTTATTCTATAATACCCTTTCCTTTACCCTAAGTCCCTAACCCTATTATTTCCTCTACCATATTTAAGGAATGATCATATTTAAAGCTCAAGGGAATGAAGTTTAAATTAATGGAAAATAAAATTAGTAATGATGATGTATGTTTTTTATACCATTGGAGTGTTGGTGGCATATATTTGATCCCTTACTTTAGTTTTGTTTCATGTGCTTGTTGACACAATTTTTATGTTATAAATGATGTTCGTCTTATTTTAGCTTCTTTTTGTCCATATTAGTTAGGCGTGTTTATAGCGATATACTTTCCGTAGAATCCCACAAATTTTTTTATTGGTGTAATCGATAACCGAATCGATAAGCCCCAAAAATCGTGTCACGACCCTAGTTCACCAATTGTGAACACGTCATGACGGCACCTAGTCTTCACGACCAGGTAAGCCTAACACATTGCGGAAGTAATAACAATTGCGAAATTTATAATCAAAACTAAATATCATGAGTAATGTATACAGTTGCCGCCTGGCACATACACTTTAATACCAAATACTGAAGTAACCTCCAAGACCCGGAAACCCACGGATAATACAAGCTATAAGAAATCTTACACTGCTCTAATCAACAGAATAGTCTAATACAAAGAAGGATCGAAACAACATCTAATAACTATGGATAAAATGAGAAGGAGACTTTGCGGATCTGCGGAC
>MU747749.1:62852-75300 GCA_026770625.1 Nicotiana glauca
AATTTGCTCAAGTACGCACTTGTCACCTCATGTACAAGGCATTCAATTACCAATTATCACATCCTAAGGGACGAAGTCCCCCACACAAGGTTAGGCAAGCCACTTACCTCGAACCGGTGCGAAATCAACTAGGGAACGATGCTCTTGCCACGAGTATCCGACTCTGAGTGGCCCAAATCTATTCAAACCAATTACATATTGTAAATAATATTGCAATTAACTGATTCCACTAATAAAATCAAAACTAGGGCGCAAAAATGGGTAAAATGACCAAAACGTCCCTCCAGCCATCATCTCGGAATTGAATAATTTTTACGTTTTCAGAAACCTCGTACTCTCACGAGTCTAACCATATAAAAATATCAGAAATCGGAGGTCAAATGCCCCCTCAAAATCCAATAGTTAGGTCTAGGAAGTTTTACCCCAAACTAACCAATTTTTGATCCTTAATTCGAATTTAAAAGGTGGATTTAACTACTAAATGATGGAATATAACTAAAAAGGATCATAGAAATGTTACCCAATAATCTCCTCTTCAAAATCCTCTCAAAATCACCCTTGCCCGAGCTAAAAATTGATTTTCAAACTTATGAAATTAAACCCTCGATATTTCCTATTTCTGCCCAGGCATTTCCGTTTCTGCGGACAAGGGACCGCTTCTGCGGTCCCGCTTAAGCGGCAAAATAACCGCTTCTGCGGTTTCTCATTAAAGGGGAAAATTTCGCTTCTGCGGACTCCTGACCGCTCTAGCGGTCCCGCTTCTGCAGAAATATGACCGCTTCTGCGGTCTCTGAGGGGAAGCCAAAGAATCGCTTCTGCGATTAAGAAACCGCTTCTGCGGCTCCGCTTTTGCGGATAACTGACCACTTCTGCAATCTCAGAGGAAAAGGTGCTAACTCGCTTCTGTGGCGCAAAGGCCGCTTTTGCGGCGCCGCTTCTGCGGTTCCCAAACCGCAGAAGCGAGAACAACAGAAGCCTGCTGCAATTTTGCTTCTAACTTCCAAAACTAACCCGTTGAGCATCTGAAATCATCCCGGGACCCCCGGGACCCCAACCAAAAATACCAATACCACCTAATACCTTATTCGAATTTGTACCTATCCTCAAAACACCTCAAACAACTCCGGAAACCCGATTAAATCAAGGATTCAAGCCTAAGAACTTTAAATTCTAACCAAATACGCTTTCGATCAAAAACCTAACCAAACCTCGTCCGAATGACCTGAAATTTTGCACACACATCCCAAATGACATGACGGAGCTATAACAACTTCCGGAATTCAAATCCTACTCTCGGATCAAAAACTCACTATCGGACCGGAAACTTCAAATATTCAAACTTCGGCATTATAAGCCTAAAAGAGCTACGGACCTCCAAATAACATTCCGAACACGCTCCCAACCCCGAAATCACCTAACGGAGCTAACAGAACCATCGGATTTCCATTCCAAGGTCGTCTTCACACTGTTCCGAATACGAACCATTTTTCAACTCTTAAACTCTCATTTAGGGACTATGTGTCCCAAAATACTCCGAATCCTAATACCGAACGTCCCGACAAACCAAAATAGCAGAAATGAACTTAGGAAAAATAGTTAATGGGGTATCGGGGCGTGAATTAAAAAAACAACCGGCCGGGTCGTTACAAATCGATAAATTGATAAATTAAAATCGAAAAAATTGAAAACTTATTGAAACGATAATGATAAACATATGTAAAAATCGATAATCGATAAGTAATTATTGATAAGGGTCAAAATCGAATTGATAAATGGAATGCACACCCCTACTAACCAATTGGTTGTCTACTATCAAGTCTAGGCTCTATAGTAAGAGTGGTTGGTTTTGTGGTAGTCTGGCGTCGCATCCATACTTCACGAGATCGAAAGGTAGTGTTGAAATGTCTTCAGAAATCACTCTGCCAATAGTTCCTATCACGGACAAGAGCCCGATCTCGGGCATCCCAACTTTGGAGTCAGCGACTGCTGAGGAAAATATGTTATTGCGTCTTTGCATGATGGAGATATGGGACGCCTGGTCAAACGAAAGAGAGCTACCAAGTGCAATTCCCGGATTTCCCGAGCTTTTCCCTTTGATGGGTGGAACCTCCAATGTCCCGATCAGTCACCCCAATACCCCACTCGAATATCCAATCATCTTGGCCTATTTTGTTGGAACACCTTCTGAGGTTCGCCCCTAGGTGTTCGGTTCAGGAGCGGCTTCAAATATTTTCATTGCTACCCCATGCTCAGCTACTACACAACCTACACTGCCCAGGCCCAGCTTTGACCTATCGTCCTTCACCTTCCAAATACCATCTTTCCCACTGGAACCTGCACAGTTTCCCACCTATACTTACTCTCAACCACCCCGATATGAGTTCACTATGGGGCAAGAAAAAACCACCAAAACTCCAGAGCAATAAGAGATTACGAAGAAGATTAGGAGTATGGAACAAAGTCTCTAAAGCATACAAGGCTTGAGTGGACAGAAAAGTGTATCCTATGATGACTTATGCATGTTCCCTCATGTGCATTTACCATTGGGATTCAAAACCCCAAAATTTGAGAAGTATGATGGGCACGGTGATCCTATTGCTCATACCAAGAGATATTGCAACCAACTGCGAAGAGCCGGTGGAAAGGAAGAACTCCTCATGGCTTATTTCGGAGAAAGCCTGGTTGGCATGCATCCGAGTGGTACATGGACCAAGATATATACCGTTGGCACATCCGGGATGATCTTGCTAGAGATTTCGTCAAGCAGTTCCAATAAAATATTGATATTGCTCTAGATAGGAAGTCATTAACAAACTTGAAGAAAAAATCCTCAGAAAGCTTCCGAGAGTACACAGTTAAATGGCATGAGCAGGCATCCTGGGTAAAACCTTCGATGGATGAGATTGAGATGGTCACAGTTTTCCTCCAAGCCCAGGAAGCTGACTACTTCCAAAATATGATGTCAGCAATGGGTAAACCATTCGCCGAAGCTATCAAGATTTGAAAAATGGTTGAAAATGGGTTAAAAACGGGTCGAATTCTAAGCCAATCCGATATTAGAGCACTAGAGGAGTAGCAAAGGGCAAGAAAAAAGAAGAAACGTCCATGGCAGCGTCAGGTGCAAGAAAACACCGTACTTTCGGATCCCTCTTCTCAGAAAGAACCCCGTAGCACTATTACCCCCACCAAGAGATGGCCTATGCTCCTCAGCCATACACGGTCATGAATGCTCAACCTTATGCCTGACCACAACAACAAGCCAACCGGAACCAAGCTCCATTGCCTAGAAACCATCCTCCTTACCAAAACCACTACAACCCCCGGCCTCCACAAAATAATTTTCACCCTCGTGAGCCACCCAAAAGGCCAAATTTCACTCCCATCGGTGAATCTTACTCCATTCTATTTCCAAAGCTTGTTCAAATGGGCATGCTACAGCCTGTTCTTCCAACCAGGCAAAACCCGGCATCACCCTCTTACATGGCTAGTAACTGATGTGCCTATCACTCAGGGGCGGAAGGGCATGACACAGATGATTGCTGGACTCTGAAGAGAGCCATGGAGAACTTGATAGAACAAAGGAAGATAATACTAAGGGATGAAGATATTGCCAATGTGATTAACAACCCACTACCGGCCACAACAACGGGCCAGTAATCGGAATGATTTGTGAGGACAAGAAGTTTCACCCAGCGTTGAATGCCATCATAGCCATTGCTGATGTAGAAAAGAAACCAAAAGATTCTTCGAAGCAAGACAAAGGGGAGAAAAAGAACAAAACCACCCCTCACGTGCGATGCCTTCCAAAAATGCTATCCTTTATGTCCCTCGAGATCGCAAAGAAAAGAAGATGACTTTGAGTCCTCCCTGTGAGCACGTGATTTTTTCCATATATGAATTTCTCCCATAAATTCAAAAAAAAATAATTTCTTCTAGTGTTTGAAATTTTGTGGATTTTTGTGGCATTTTTTTTAATTGTTTGCATTTTGTTTGTGTATCTTAATTAGTGAAAACATACAAAAAATGTGTTGCATGTGCATTTAGGAGTTAATTTTGCATTTTAAAAATTATTTAGTAATTAAGTTATATTATAAAAAGGAAAATCATAAAATAGTCATCTTGCACCTTTTAATTTTAATTTTTTATTTTTGAGTAGTGCTTCTTTAATTTATTAATTATGGCAATTATTTAGGATTAGTTAGTATTTTGATAATTTAGTTTGGTTTTATAACTTAATAAGGATTTTTGTGATAATTTTTGAAAAGAAAAGAAAAAGAAAAAGAATTAGTTTTGAAAAGTGAAAAGGGAATCGAAGGAACAAGTTTTGGGCTATTAATTTTCCCAAGCCCAAAGTACCTCCTCCGAGACCCGCCCCACATTTATCCCAAACCAAGCCCTGTTCCCCGACCCCTGTTTCGACCAAACGATCCCGTTCCGTTCAAAGATAATCTCAGCCGCCGAGGTTCTGAGATCCAACGACTCAGAAGTGGGGGAACACTTAATATATAAGTGTCTGAATCATTGCCCCCCACCGTCTCTCATCTTCTCCAACATCAAGCCTTTCAGAGACCTCTTATAGAACCCTAGCCGCCCCTCTTTCCCCCACCCAGAAATTCGGTGGCACCGCCTCCTTTCACCCCAAAATCACACCAAAAAACCGCTTCCCTCTCCTATTTCCAAATCTCCAATCATTTTCCATGGAACGTCATCAGAGCCGTTCGAATATTAGATCAAAGGTTGAACCGTGAAAGCCCAGAAGTTTCAAACCAAGGTTTCATGGAAGATTTTAGGCCTAAATCGAGGATATTCGTGTGTCTTTGATATTAAAAACACATGATTAACTTCGGATTGGGTCGAAATCGAAGAGTTCGAAGGTTCTTCATTATTTCTGTCCGATGCTTTTTCTTTAGGCAATTTCCTTTCAGCTTTTTTTTGTCTTTTCTTTTCTTTATCTTTTGTTATTTCCTTATGTCCGTCCGTTTTTGCATGTCTCATCCTAGTTTAGTCTTGAAACTGTTCGCCATTTTCCTTTTGTTTTGAATTCATTAGTTTAGTTTGTTTCTTAATATCCTTACTTTAAAATTAGGGGCCAAAAAGGATTATTAGCCTGAAAATTCTATGGATTGCAATATGTTTGGTTGCCTGCTAGATTTGTTCTTTTGAATTATTGAATTAACCTTGAGTCCAAAAGAAAGGGGTCAACCCAGGTTAAACTTGGCCCACATTTTGGTATGAGGTTTAGGGGGTAAACAAACATGGCACTTAGGGGTAAATTGGATAATTCACTGAGAGAATCTCTCAAGCAACCACCCAAGAAGCTTCCTAGAAGCTGCATAATATACCTACTTGATCCCCAAGTCAGAAAATAAGGGACTTTTTAGCAAAAATAAAAATTCAAAAAGGATTGAATTGCAAAAAACAAAACCTTTAAGACTGCCCTAGTAGCTTGCCTATAAAGGCATTGCTACTTGCAGCTCAATCAAGATTTTGAGAGCTAAGAAACCCTGAAAATAAAAAGACTAAAAATTAAGCAAAAAGTACTGTTTCACTGAGATACTCTCGTAATTTCTCAGGTCTTTTCATTTCTAAAAAGATTTTCTGATGAACATAACTTAAATGGATTGAAATTGGTGGTCGAAGCTTGAGTTTTGAAGTTTATCTTAGTATTTGCTCGAGTAAGGCTGTATTTACTGCATCTATAGTCCTCTAGTTAAGCCGATTCTACTGGTTTCTACTGCTGTACATGCTGATTGCTATTCTGATCTGCTTATCACCTCTCATTCCTTTCATTTTTACTTTCCCAGGTACACCATTCTGTAACCCTGCTGATTGTAATGTTGAAAACTTGAGAAATGAATCGATTGGAGAATTGAAGCAAGAGAACCCTTCCATTTTTATTTTTCTGATTTTCTTTCTAGTTTATTGTGACCCTTTATCTAAGTTAACTTTACATAATTGGTTTGTAGTTATTGGTAGAAATGATAAGAGATTCAATGCCGGACTTTCAGTGCATTTTCATGATTTTCACATGGTTTGAATGACTTTTCGTGTATTGTTAATTTTCATAGAGTAGTTAGTTATATAGTATATTTCATTTTTAGAATTTGAGCTTGCACGTATGTGTTGTAAGCGATGTTGGACTGTTACAGTAATGGTTTTGAATAGTTTTAAATATAGTGAGTTGTCTCCTCTTTATCTGAAATGAATAGTCACTATTTTGGGGTATTAATCCCATGTTTAAATTGGGTTTGAAATGCTAAGGGGGGTAATCAAGGTATTACTGAAGCAGTATCAAATAACAAGTGGGTGATTCTGGTCAGAATGGATGTAGAAGTTTAAAATGTTCAGTCAATTGGTATATATGCAATTAAGTTCATATGGAGTTTGTATGATGAAGTTGTGGGGTGGTGACTATTTCATTTCTATTCTTCTTCAATTCAAACCTTGCTGAAATGTTGACATATGTGTATTTCATCCGTTTGTTTCAGTTCAAGTTAGTGCTAAGCTTAGTCATTATTCTCATAATCTGAACCGCTCACTTCAAATGTGGTGTTGCATTAGCTTTTGATATTCAAATATGGTGTGTGTATTCTTTCTGTTAATATTGAATTGGTGGCTCGAAATGGGATAAACGTATACGTTGATTTGCTTTAATGAACATGTAAGTCTGTTGTAAATTAATGGATTTAGGGAGTTAATCAATGAAAAAGGGATGAAGGTTTCATTATAGCATAATTTTGTGGTTTGATGGGGATTACCGTTTTGTCTTAGCTTTGTGTGTTTTTTTGGATCTGCAAGCTTGGGCTCTTCATTATTGGTTATAGGTCTGAGCTCATGCTTTACTAGTTCTCATTGGAACTGGGGCTCGTACAGGCCCAAACTCGAAGGTTCAAATGCGATTTGGCCTTATGTAGTTAATTGGATTCGATCTCTACCATTCCCAGTCGTTGTTTCTTTTGAACGCCTGTCGTGAGGATTCGAACTCAAGTGATTCCCCATTCTCACTCCTTAATACTTAATTAACTTGGGCCAGAAGTCCTACGTAAGGCAAGGATACATGTTGGGCCTTTTCTATCCAAGGCTAATGCTCCTCTGTTGGGTTAACTCAAACTGGGTTCATTTGTTTAAATTATGGTCTAACTTTAACTCGAGGAATGTAGGTGAGCCATAATTAGATAACTCATAGTGTATGGCCCTCATGAATTAGTTTAGAAACCTTTAAGTTAAAATAAACTGAGGTGTGCCAAGCCAAACAAACCTCAAATACGTGGCCCTCATTTAATTGTTTCTTCTAAAATACTTAGAACTCAAGGCCTTCCATTTAGCAAATTTCTATGACCCTCACAAAGCTAAAATGCGTAGTTGCTTTAGGCGCGTACTTTAATAATATTACCTTCCTAAATTTGGGTGTGCATTTCATGTGACCCAAATCCAAATTGTAAAACATTGAATAAAGTGTGTTCCGGATTGAGGGTGTATTTCATGTGACGCGAGCCAAAGACATATTTTTGACGACATTCAATATTCTTTAAAAAATGAATAAAAGCGGTTAAAAGTTAAAAATTGCACATAGGTTCAAAATGTACTACAATCTGATAATTAAGCCAAATATAATAGTTGAGTGACCGTGCTAGAACCACTGAACACGGGAATGCCTAACACCTTCTCCCGAGTTAACAGAATTCCTTACTCGGATTTCTAGTTCGCGGACTGTTAAACAGAGTCATTCTTTTGCTCAATTTGGGATTTTAAACCGGTGACTTGGGACACAATAAATCTCCCAAGTGACGACTCTAAATTTTTTAATGAATAAATCCCATTTCGATTGTCCTTTAATTGGAAAATTCCCTTTATTATACCCCTTACGGGGGTGTAGTAGAAAAAGGGGGTGTGACAACTCTGGCGACTCTGCTGGGGACAAGAGTTCAGGGTTCAGAATTCGAGCTTAGATGAATTGTTATAGTTGACTTTATTAATTATCTGATTTTGTTACATGTTTGGGCCTAATGTGCTAAATGTTGCTTTTTTACAGCTTTAATATTGGTGAACTGTATATAAATTGTTACGAATCCCTCCTCTCTCTGAGTCTTCTAAATCATGAAGGAGTGTGCACTTCATGTGACTTCTTTTCTGTTAGTGTCAATTTCCAAATTTTATAATGAGGTTTGGATAAGTTGCAAAGCTGGCGAAGCTTCTGTATTCCCGGTACGCTGCCCCCCGGCTCGAGTTATCCGCTCGGGTAAGTCAGGTCTAGAACAAATAAACCCAGATTTTTAAACCTAGAATAACTCAGCCTCATGCCGGATCCATAGTAGGAGCGTTTGTTGCATCACGTGCATTTGACTTAGGGGACTCAACAAAGGGGTTGGGTCCATCCAGGATAGGTGTACCCATAATAACAGACCATCCTGATGCATATTTTACGTGCTATTTGTTGCATTTATTTGCTTCGGGTTTGCATGATGACCGGCTTTTGAGTGATGGGAGATAATTGGAAAAAGAAATGGCATTGTGAGGCTTAAATGAAAAATCCGAATTGTACTCAAACTTTGCCGAATTTTGAGAAAAATGAAAAGAAAAAAAAAGAGGAAAAAGGTTTTGTTTTAAAAAATAGTTGGTTTTATTTTATTTGCCCGAACTACGCTAGTTTGATTCTCACAGGGTGTGAGATACGCAGGTAACCCCCATCAGGTCCAACTTCCCTTTTTGCAAATATAGCCGAAAAAGAACAAAAAATTGTTTTTCTGTAAATAATTAAGGTGATGCCATTCTTGTCAAGAATAGCCGAATGTCCCTCAAAAGGGTGCCGGAAGGCTGTTTTTGCAAGAATAGCCGTCTTTAGTCATTTTTCAATGTTTTGGCCGGTTAGCCGATGCAGTCTTAAAATGTTTGTTTTCGAAGTGCTGAAAGGCCGTATTGGCAAAGCCGAATATTTTTGAGAAAATTTGAAAAAAACATGGTCTTTTTTCTGGAGTCAAAATGAGTCGTAGCTTTATTAAAATCACCTTTATAAATGTGCAGGATGAGCACAAATCAAAATGAATCTTTTTCAGTCCGTGAGGAGATCCCTTTGGAGCTACATATGTGGTGGCATGATTTGAGGGATGACAGCAGGAAAGTTGTGACAAAACCGTTGGGTGGTCTTATTGGGCTCTTGAAGGTTAAGCCGAGAAAGGACATAATTGAGGCCTTGATACCATTTTGGGACCCGGCATATAATGTATTCCACTTTGCTGATTTCGTGCTAACTCCTACACTGGAAGAGATAGCAGGATATGCCAGTTTCGATGGAAATCGCCGAACAAGATACCCCCTGGCACCTAGAACAGTAACCCCTCACAAATTTTTGGACTTGTTAAGCATCACTCGGGACGTCAGAGACGGGAATTGGCCAATGGATTCTGTACCTTCTATTTTCTGTACTGACGTTACGGGAATCCCCGTGGCTTTGAGATGCCAGATACTAGTCTTACTCATGCAGGAAATCAATCTGAGCACGTGATTTTTGCCTCACATGGATTAATCCCACAAAATCAAAATAAAAATGTTGGTTTTATTGTGTTCAATTTTGTGAATTTTTGTTATATTTTTTGTTGTTATTGTCTGCATTTGTGTGTGCATGTATATGTGAGAAAATTAATAAAAAATACAAAAATAAGTTACATTTGCATTTTTAGGACTTAATTTTACAATTAGGGTTAATTAAGAAAGTGTTTGTTTTTACAAAAATGAAAAAAATCACAAAAATAACATACCTCGCATTTTAATATTTAAATGTCGAATTGTGTAATTTTCTTTTAAATTTAGCATTTAGTTATTTTGTGAAAATTACTATTTAGAGTTAATTAGTATTTTTAAGAAAATTTGGACAAGGATTTAATTCAGGTTTGTATTTTATTTTAATTAGAATTATAGAAAATAAAGGAAAACAAAAGGATCCGGATTTGGGCCAACAATCCAAAGCCCGAACCAAATTTACCCCAAACCTGGTCAAAATCGACCTTTTACCCGACCCAATACCCGTCCCAATCCAGCCTGCCACCAGTGAAACCAAACGACGTCGTTTGGGCGTGATGCAATCTGAACCATTCATTTCATCCTGATCCAACGATCCAAAGATGTTCTTATAACCCGGTCCGCGCCCGACCCATTCCCAACAAGGACCGATCCTGTCTTAGAGACATCTAAACGACACTGTTTCGTTAAGTCAAATGATCCTGGCCATTGATCTTAATTGGCCTAATGGCCTGGATTCGTTCTACCCCTTCATATATATATTTCCAAACAGACCTGCCCCCCCAAACCAAACCCCCCTTTTGCCTTCGCTCTAACCATCAGAGACAAAACCTAACACCACCGCCCACCACCATGTCGGAAATCGCCTACGGCAGTGGTCGGCATACAAACAGCCCAAAATTACACCGTCGATTCACCTCGACCTCCCCATCCCTGATCTACCCTCATCTTCCTTCGAATCCCAGCCCATCTCTTCGAATAACCAAAAACCTAACAACTTCTCCACCGTGTCCGATGACATCACCTCCGATGGCCGCCAAAGTTACACCCCTGAACCCCCTTGACTTCCTCTTGCCCAATCACCAACCATCGTTCTTCGAATCGACTCAGAACCTTTCGAATCAACTCAGAACCCATCGAATATTAGTTTAAGTCCAGAAACCCTAGCGCCGCCACAAAATCCCCTGGTGGCGGCGCCACCTGCCCTTAGCCTCAAATCAACACCAGATGATCACCACACTACCCTTACCAACTCCTCCTGAACCCCCCTCAAATCGCTCGAATGTCGAATCTTGAATCCTAAGTTCATGAGCCCTAAAATACAAAAAGGTCTACGAGGATTTTTCGGCCAGATTGGACCTTAATCTTGGGGTTTTCACTTGAAAATACAAGCTTAAGGTCTAGTCTGACCGGAAACTAAAAACCTGCCAAATTTGATTCGAGTCCAGTTGAATTTTTGAGGTATCCCTTCTCCATCTTTTCTTTATTAAGTTATTGTTTGCTATTTTGTTAGTCTTTGTCAATTATTTCTTCTTTCTTTTTCGGACCTTTTTCTTGGTCCAGTTTTTATCAATCTTTTTTTAGCATATGTTATAAACTTTTGAATTGATTAAATAGGTTTGTCCATTAGTCCAAATTTTGTAGTTAGTTGGACTTTGTTTGAGATCACTCGAATGTCCTGTATTTCCTAGTTATCATGTTGAACTGTCTGGTTTGTTTTTGAATGTGTTTGTTGGTTTAAAAGAAGTAAAAAGAGTCAATAGTTTGGGTCGATTAGCTGTAAACCTGAATTTGATTTGCTTTGGGCCAAAACTAACCTAGGCTAGTTCTGGAATTAAGTAGCAGGGGTTTTATTTCATTAAAGAAAAGTTTGTGGTCTAATTAATAGAATTAAGGGAATTAGAACTAAGTGGCATGACATCACTGTTGTCAGGGCACGCCTGAGAAAGAAAATAGGCTACCCATACTCGTTTGGATTTAATAAAGGAAAAAGGGGTTAGTGGTGGAACTAAAACTCAGTAGCGGGAGGTTCAGGTAATAAAATGGGGAAAAAATACTTTCTTAATGGAAAAATGCTCTTAAGAGCTAGAAAGGGGTTTAAAGTTTGCATATAAATAGAAGGATACACATAGACTTGAGGATAAGACTTGAAAGCCCTGAGAATTGAGAGAGAAAGAAAGAAGAGACCTTAAGAGCTTGGAGATATATAGAAACCCAGGAATACACTGGAGAACACACAGGAAGAGAGGAAATTTCAATTGAGAGCTTAGAGATAGAGATTATGATAGGATATTTAAGGCATTGAGTGAAAATACTCTGATATACACATGAGAAAGTAGGAAAGATCACTGGTATCTCAAAAAAAATACAGTATATTGCAAAATCTATACTGTTCCATTGATTCTCTTTCATCTGGTTGAGAGTTTAGGCAATAGGGTAACTGTTTCACTGGTTTGAGTTTGAATGCATTGGGTATTTGGTTACAATCTGGGTAGATTCATTGTTTAAACTCATGCTCCATTGATTGACGAGTTTTGATATCATTTATGGGTTTACATGAGATCACGAGCTGTTGATTCCTGTTACTGTACTGCTGTTTGAATTTGCTGACTCTCATTTCCATTTTACTCAAATTCCAGGTACACTTTCGATATCCAGAAATGTATGAAGCCTAAACTAGGTGTATTCTCAAGTTTGGAGATAAATGAAATGTTGCCTGATTTTCTCTGATAAATGTCACGCTGAACTTCATGTAACTGTGGAATTTCATTAGAGTTGCATTTGTAACTAAAATTGGACTGTCATGAGACTATATAGGATGGGCAAACTTATTTCATTTCCCTTTTATGACTATATGAATGTAAGCACGTGATTTTTGCCCTATATGAGAAATACTCCCAAAAATTTCAAAATAAAATAGTTTTGGGCTGTG
>MU747751.1:3956-15124 GCA_026770625.1 Nicotiana glauca
TTCCGATGGTGGGAAATCTGGGTCGTGACAGTCAACAAGCAGTAGCAGCAGCAAGCGCAGTGAAATCACAGCTCCTGGTAGTCCCAGCTACCAGACACTCCCGAACTACACTGACCTGATTCCTGTTTAGCCCAGGATATGTAGGCAACCTCTGAAGCAGGGTGCGGTCAAACTTTTCAATATGCTTCACACGGAATATTCAAACGGGTAAAAAATCGCTCGTTTCTGCTCACTTATCTTTGCACGAAAACTCTTCGTATTTTCGGACAAAGAGGGGCAGCTGTGAGCACGTGATTTTTTCCCTATATATGAATTATTCCCAAAAATTCAAACAAAATAATTTCTTTAATTATTTTGCAATTTTGTGAATTTTGTGTTATTTTCTGTTAATTGTTTGCCTTTTATTTGTGCATTTTAATTCATATGAAAAATACAAAAAAAAAATACATTTGGCATTTGCATTTAGGATTTAACTTCATATTTTAGGATTAATTAGGGGTTAATTTGTTTTAGAACAAAATATAAAAAAATAACAAAAAATAGTCCACTTTTGCATTTTTAATTGTTAATTGTTGAATTTGTCACGAAATAGATTTTAAACAATTTTAGGAATTAATTAGCTTAATCTTGGAAATAAATTAGGTTACATTTTAATTTTTTGCATTTTTATAAATTAGAAAAAATATAAAAATACAAAATAAAAAGAAAGATAAATAAAAAAAATAAAGGAAGAGAACAAATGAAAGGTAAATAATTTAAAAAAAAGAAGGTTATTTGGTATAAGAAAACTCGAAATGGGCCTCTTGTCAATATAATTCGCCTGGCCCAAGTCGAAACACGACCTAGTAGCAGCCCAAGTCACCCTACCCGGTCCAGTCCATCTCAGTAATACCCAAAACGACCCCGTTTTTGTGCCCTTTCGATCCTGTCCGTTCATCTTCCTTAAATCAACGGTTTAGAACCATTCATAGATATTACATAAAAATGTAATAATCTCTATACAATTATAGAGACAAAACGATCATCTTCCTCGTACCAAACTCACCCCCGTCGTCTCCCACCACCTTCCACCGTCCGCCGCCGGTGGAAAATCGCCTCCGCCGGTGGCGAAGTGCCAAACGACCCCAAAATTTCACCACAACTTCCCCTTCCTCTCCTCTGTTAATATCTAGTTAATTTTCATTGTTAGTTTTGATTAACTTTACTCTAATTTTGTGTCATAATCGATTAGTTGATTCTTGTTTGTTCGATTTTGATTTTTAGTTTGATTATTAGGTTAAAATTCGTTTTATGTTGATTCAATATTGGTTTGGTTCATGAAATTGTGCTAATTTAGTTTAATTCTATTTTAGACATGAGTTTAGCCCTTGTTTTGTTAAATTTTAATCAGTTTTGGTTTGAATTGACTCCTGTTAGTCTTGTTTAATTCAGTCTTAGCTTAATTAGTCAAGTCTTAGTTTGTTAATTTTAGTTTGAATCAGGATTAGTTTCCAGTATGTGGATTAGGCAGAGATTAGGGATTCGTTTGGTTATAGCTGTGATTTAGTTTAAACTCAGGGGTAAAATAGGTAGTTCAAGGGTAGGGAATTTAGAATGAACTTTCTAGGAGCTTCTAGATGGGAACTTTTAGGTAAATTGCAAGATATAGGTGTAGTTACTTGGATAACAAGTTTAAAAATAAGGACCAAGGCTGAAAATGAATAAGGACTAACAAAGAAAAACTAAAAATCTGCTAAGGCCTCACTTGTGCCTATAAAAGGGGCATTCCCATGCCTTAACACACAAGTTTTGGAACCTCTCAAAACTCCCTCCCATTCTCCACAAGTTTCAGATCTGTAATTTGAAATCCAAACTTCAAATCTTCAATAAAAAACAGAAAAAACAATACTACAAACCAAAAATAGCACTGTTACATTAATTTTGGGTCAGTTGTGATCGATTCTTTCTCTTCTGATTGCTGAGGTTCTTGTGGTGTTTACTGGGTGATTTTTCAAGTGGCTTTAGGTTTATTCGAATCAGTTTTGAGTTAATCTAGTAGATCTGTTTGATTCTAAACATTTTTGGATCATCTGGTGTCAATTTTGAGTTCATTTGGCTGTGTTCAAGTGGTTTACTATCAAATACGTGTTGCTGAATTGAAAACTTGGTGTGATTTGTGTTATTTGAACTCCAATCATTTCTAGTTGTGATACTGCTGAACTTCTGCTGCTGTTGAAAGTTATTGTCCTTGCTGATCTCCTCTTCTTCCTGTTATATTCTGATTTCCAGGTACACACCTTGAGATTCTATCAGTGTAGCTTCACCTGTTGAAACATGAAATGGAACTGAAGCATCTACTGTTGAAATGCATTTTAATGATTCTGTCATATTATAGATAGTTTTTTATGATCCGATTAGTTGTTCATTGTAATTAAAACTCTGTAACCATTTCGGAATGTTTATAGCTCGTAGACTACTAAGCAAATTCGCGTGAGCATGTGAGTCCGATGGTTATTTGTTCTCATATGTTACTAGTATAATATAGCATAGTATAAGGTAGCTTAAAGGCGTTTTCAGTATTTACAAAAGTGAGAACAAAGTGCAAATAGATTGTTGTTTCTGTATGCTATTTCAATGTGTTTTTAATTCTGAGATCATGAGTCCTTTTGGAAGAATAATGTTAGTTTGAACAGCAGAATGAATACTGTTAATGCTCGCCTTTAAAAATCAATAGGAGCTTCCCAGTAGTTAATGAACAAATGATTTGAGCATGAAATCAAACTTCAAATAATCAACATCTCTTAGTTCGAACAATTGTGTATTGTTTTCCTTTGCTATATTTGTTAACAGCATTTGAATCAATTGATATTGGCGCCAATAACCATTGGGCCCAGTCCGTTTGGTTTTTGCCATTAGCCTGTCTTCAGGCCATTTGGTTTTGGCACCTTAACAGGCGGCCCAAGACCTGGGCCCAAGCAACCTTCATACCTTCCCTTTTTATGGCCTTGCCATGTGGGCTGCGTTCAAGCCCGAAATAATTTAAGACATGAATACATATGAGCCCACGAAAACAGGCGTAATAACTATTAAACAATATTAATTAGTTAGGTTTTTTGTTTTTCTTTATTATTAGAGACAAATAAAAAATAAAAAATTGTAGTCGCTTTTAGGTTGGCCTTTTATTAAAATGATGAGACGAGCCTCGCCAAATGAAATACAAAATGCGGGGCCCTCAATAAATGCTATATAAAAATACTTAGAAATCGGGAGGACCGTTTAGCGAATTTCACGGCCTTCCCCAAAGATAATAATGCGATAGTCTATTTAGTCACGCACTTTAAATAACTTTACCTTCCTAACTACGGGTGCACATTTATGTGACCCAAATCCAAATCTCAATGGAGTCGAAATGTGTTGACAACCACGGGTGCACTGGTGCGACGTGGCTTGAGACTCATTTTTACGACGTTGCAATTCTTATAAAAATAAAAATAAAAATAAAAGCGGGTTACTAATAAAAGGCGCACAATTTAGAACATGTTTTAAAATCAGATAAAATCAAATACAACAGTTGAGCGACCGTGCTAGAACAACGGAATCTGGGAGTGCCTAACACCTTCTCCCGGGTTAACAGAATTCCTTACTCGGATTTCTGGATCGCACACTGTTAACAGAGTCATAGTTTCCTCGGTTCGGGATTCAACCGGTAACTTGGGACACCATTAATATCCCAAGTGGCGACTCGAAAATCTTAATAATAAATCCTGTTCCGATTGTCCTTTAAGTGGAAAAACTCCTTTACACCCTTACGGGGTGTAAGAAAAAGGAGGTGTGACAACAGTATGATAGTGCCATCGTCTGCTAGGAACGAAATAGCATTTATAGATGGTTCGTGCCCTAAACATGCTGCCAATTCCCCTGATTATAAATAATGGGATCGTTGTAATAATATGATTATATCTTGGTTAACAAGTTCATTATCACAGGATATAGCTGAGAGTGTTCAATATTTTGAGATAGCCGAAAGTATATGGAAACAATTAAATAATAGGTATGGCAGTGTAAATGGGACTAAAGTTTTTGAACTAAAAAGGGAACTTGCCTCTACCTATCAGGGATCCCTTGATATTGCTTCATATTTTACAAAACTTAAGAGAATCTGGGATAAATTGGGAATAATGTGCAGTAGTCATGCAAATTCTTGCAATTGTGCTGCTAAAGAGGGTCTCCAAAAGGAGAAAGGGAGGACAAGGTCCATCAGTTCCTCATGGGATTGAATGAGGTTTACGTTGGTGTGAGAAGCAATCTGTTGATGATGCAACCTCTTCCATCCCTTGACAATGTCTATAACATTCTTCTTCAATATGAAAAGCAAAGACAAGTCAACCCACCTTCTCAATTTACCCCTGAAGCAGTATCAGCCTCCTTTAATGTGAACTCCCTTAATAAAACTACTCAACTCCAGCTGAATATGCAATTCCAGGGGCAGCAGAGACAGTTTACTCAAAGAGTGAATTTTGATAATCAGTCCAAGACATCTAATCTCTTCTGCAAGTATTTCAAGAAGCCTGGGCACTTAATCGATAAGTGTTATAAGCTTCATGGCTTTCCTACTAACTTCAAGTTTACTAAGGGCAGAAAAGCAGCTGACGATATGGTGACAGATTCTGAATTCTCTGCTTTTGAGTGCACTTCTTCCAATCAGACTTCTATTGTGCCTATTGCTGAAAGTGCTTCTTTGGTACCTGGGCTGACAAAGCAGCAATTCTCTCAACTGCTCTCTCTCCTGCAATAATCTCATGTCTCTGATTCTGGTCCTCAACTCAATATCATGAGTTCTGCCAATTTTGCTAGTACTCTATTGCCTAAGAATGTAGTATATAGTTTTAACTCTACTTTGCTAAACCAATTTGATTCCTTAACTTGGATAGTTGACTCTGGTGCTTCTGACCATATGACTGCTAATAAAGAATATCTCATTAATATCACACCTTTACTCATTCCTTTTCTAGTGTCCCTTCCAAATGGTTATAAAGTAAAAGTTACTTGCACGGGTTCCTTTGTTTTGACTGAATCTATAATTTTTCACAATATCCTTTATCTACCTTCCTTTAAGCATAATCTCATCTCTGTGCACAAACTCACAAATCAATTTGATTGTATGGTTAAGTTTACTAGACTTTCTTGTCTCATACAGAGCCTTTCTCTGAAGAAGCCTCTGGATCTTGGTAAACTGGACAGTGGGCTGTAAAAATTTGTGTGGGAAAAGCCTTCTTAATCTCAAGTGATTGTGTCAAATGCGTGCAGCAGCTTGTCATCTTCCTCTATTTCTGACCATCTTCCTTGTATTATAAATACTATTTCTCCTTATTGTAATAAAGCTGCTATGAATAAGATGGATATTGTTTGGCATAATAGACTTGCACATGTCCCTTTTATTAATATGAAAATTATTTCTGAAATTTCCTCTAATATTTCTTCTACACAGCCCTTTCCATGCTCTATTTTTCCCATGGCTAGATAAACTAGATTGTCATTTCTCGATAGTTCTATTCATAGTTCTAAGACATTTCAACTTGTTCATGTTGACACTTGGGGACCATATCACACTTCTACATATTTAGGCTTCAAATACTTCCTTACCATTATTGATGATTTCTCTAAATGCACTTGGACTCATCTAATGGGATCCAAAAGTAATGCCTTTCCCCTCCTGAAGGCTTTTGTATTGATGGTTCAAACTCAATTTCATGTCACCATTCAAAGCATAAGATCTGATAATGCTCTAGAATTAGGGAATAGTAATACTTTAGTTTCTTTCTTTTCTGAAAATGGAATCATTCATCAAACTAGTTGTCCACATACACCTCAACAAAATAATGTAGTGGAAAGGAAACATAAAACCCTCCTAGAAGCTTCCAGGGCTTTACTCTTCCAATCCAAAGTACCAATCAGGTTTTGGGGAGATTGCCTTCTTACAGCCACATATATCATTAATAGACTTCCCTCTAGACTACTACAAAATAATTCACCTTATGAATTGTTGTTTGGCAAGACCCCCAACTATTCACACCTAAAAACCTTTGGCTGCCTCTGTTTTGCTACTGTTCCCATTCCTCAAAGAGACAAACTGAAACCTAGAGCTATTCCATGTGTCTTTCTTGGCTATCTTTTTGCAAAGAATGGTTATAAGTTGTATAACCTTTGGTCAAAACAGTGCTTTGTCTCTAGAGATGTCATCTTTCATGAACAAATCTTCCCTTTCTAATCAGATTTTTCACTTCAAGTTGTGTCAAAGTCCCCATTGTCAACCACCTCAGCATCAGTTACTCTACCTCCTGATGCTACCACCTCTTCTAGTCCTCTTTCAGTTCCTTCCATTTCTGATGAACCATCCTTTCCTAATGCTTCTGACAATCCTCCTTCACCTTTTGATCCTTCACATTTGCCTTCTGATCTCTCACCCTCTCCTCTCATTACTGATGCTCTACTTGACTCTACTACATCTACTATTATGTATAACTAAAATTAGACTTTTCGAAACCGTCCCAGTCATGTCGGTTTCTCTTTGGTATCGGTACGGTTTCGGTTAATTTTCGGTATTTTTTTAGTATCATATAAAATTCACCAATAGAAGTAGAATGTAATAACATACATTCTTTTATAGGACTTAGCAAAACTCTTTAGATATTTTACTGTTTAAAAGGTGATGAATTTTAAAAAAAAGAAAAAAAAAGATGACTAGAGTATAGATCCATCAATTATTCTATAACAACGTAAAAGAAATCAAATAAAGGCAAGGAAAATATAATCGCACGAGTTGAAAGATATACCAAGTTGGGACTCAAGAATAAAGTCTATAGAAGATTAAATGGAAAATGCATAAGTAACCCCCTGAACTATACCCGGATTTTCAACTACACACTCTTTCTTTGTGGGAATCCTATTACCTCCCACCCTAAACTTATTTTAAATGGAATTATTTGCAGCTTTAACGCTAACAACCAAACTCTTGGCAAGTTGTGAGCTACACGCGCCCCCACATGTATTTTTAGTACTTTTTTTTATTCTTTCTTCTTTTTCTTATCCTTTTTTTCTTATTTTTTATTATTTATTTTTTTGGGTTATTTCATCCTCTTTCTTTTTATTTTGGTCACCGGTGGCATAAAATGATGGTTGTCGGAATTTCACAAATACCATTTTTCTGGCGAATTCATTTTTCCTGCGATATATTTTTATCTCGATCTAAGTGTATTTTTGTTATATATATATATATATATATATATATAATTTGCTTTGCTTATGAATAGATCTTTTTGAGAGTTTGATTTGTGTGTGAAAAAAATATGGAAGAAAAACGGTTAGGCAAAGTCGCCGGTGAATGAATATCTATCGGAATTAGAGAAGAAACGAAAAAAAAAGTAAAAAAAAAAGACAAAGGAAAAGGAGAAGGAAAAAAAAATTAAAAAAATGGTAACAAAGAATAAAAAATAATCTGAAAATTATTTTTTCTTAAGGAGAGTGAAATATACACACTCTGCCACGTCAGCGTTAAGGGTGCAAATAATTCCATTTAAAATAAGTTTAGGGGGGTAATAGGATTCCCGCAAAGAAAAAGTGTGTAGTTGGGAATATGGGTATAGGTCAGGGGGGTACTTATGCATTTTTCCGAAGATTAAATATTGAAAAAGATAAATCTAAATTATATGAAAGGAAACATATTCAATATATTGTAGTTTGCTACTCATAATCGCTAGAATACTTTGTGTCTTGCTAATAAAGATACTTGAAATAACTTAGTTTAAGTAGAAGTAGCATAATAAGTTTTAGGAATTAGTATTTTGAGTTTAATTACTTATTAGCTTGTAATAGTTTTTGTAATTCCAAGGCCCAAAGAAAATTTAATACATTATTATTTTTAAACTTACTAAATAAATATATCTTTCACATGTAAAATTTATTCGGTATGGCTCGGTATTTTTTCGATTTATTTTTATAAAATAAAAAAATTACTCTAATTATCGGTGCGGTTATAGATTTATATAAAAACATACGGTTTCTTAAAAAGAAACCTAAAAATCGGTTCGATGCGGTACGGTTCGGTCGGTTTAATCGGTTTTCGAATATTCATTGACCACCCTAATGACGTAGATGGAAAGTAATTGAAATCCTATTTTCCTTGTTTTTCTTTATGTTGGTTTAAATGATCAAAATTCTATACATAGAATTCAAAGTGGCACGTTCATAATTGACTTCAAATTACTAAAAAGAAGCAATATTTTCTCTGGTTTGCAGCGCGTAAAATAGGAGTTTAACGTAAAATAAGAGACTTGGTTCAATTGCATTCAAAAATACCTATGAATAATATGAATAATAACAACTATGAATATGGAGACATTATTGGCCTTTTCTACTTTAGCGACTACCCAGAATCATAACATAGCAGAGGGCCAAGTGATCTCAATTGGTGCAAACAAAATGGCTTCAGTCAGGTGATTCTTGAATTGAATTCTCTATACATTATAGAGATCCTCCGTAAAGATGGTGACACAAACTATAAACTCAGTTATATTGTGAATAAGATCAAAGACACTATCAGCATGCTTAATATTGAGATCAAACATTGCTACCGGCTAACCAACTGGGTTACAGTTTGGCAATGAGGGCAATGGAATTGCAGCAATCAGCTCACTTCGAATCGAGCCATCAACTTCCTAGACAAGCCAAAGGCCTATTTTTGCTTGACAAACAGCAGTTTCCTTGTATAAGAAACAAATACGACAAGGCTAATTTCTTTGTTCGTCAGTATACTTTTGGTTGAGGAGGCGAACATGTTTTAATCGCCTATTCCTCGTTATTTTTGAAGAGTTATCTCTACCCTTGTGTTGTATATTCAAACTATATTTTTGGCTAATACAACACCCCCAGGTATGCCGGGAAAGTTCATCAAAAAAAAATAACAACTATGAAAACTAATCCGTTATAATTCCATAATACAAACTAAGAACTCCTAAACCTACAGTACCATATGTGAAGATAATTTTCTAGTTTTCCTTTAATGAATGTTCATGATAAAAAAATTTATATAAGGTTAAATCAGTATTGCTTTTAAAGTTTCAGATATTATGAGTTCCAGGATTTATTAATAAATAAAATTTAAGATATTTCACGAAATATTAGCAATTGCAATTGGAGAAAATAATTTACAACCCTTCTTTATATATTAATAGACTTGATAAATTTCAATAAGAAAAAAAAAAGTGAATAGTTTTGTTGCCTTACTCTTTGTAATATAAAATTTTATAATCGAACCAAGAATATTCCCAAGCATAAATAGGAGTTGAAAGTTCTCGAATAATTTGATAACTAAAATTACAAACTTTGCTTATTAGTTATTCTTTTACACGAGGAAAATTAAATAAGGAAGGAATTAATACACAAAATTTATTTGATTTTGAAGTCTTAAATATTACGAAACTAATTAAATGATCATTTCCAAAAATTAGGAAAATAGTTAAATGACTATTTTGTCTAGTGTAAAATCTATTTTAAATGGTAAAAATGGTGAACGACATTTCGCTAAAAGCCTTCGTGCTTTTAATATAATAATATAATATAGATATAGATTAGCTTGCTATAGCTATCATTTACTAAGTTACTTCCTATAGCTACGTTTTCAGTTGTTATAGATTGTATTCAATGCATTTTTGCTACTGTATTCATGAATACAGTAGCAAAACTCGACGAAAAACAGGGGAGTCCAGCTAAGCAGGGAATGTTGTAACGACCCGACCGGTCGTTTTGAGCTCCGGCGCGTCATTCAGCAGATTGAGGCCATGAGCAGCTTCATCTCAGGTATATTGACTTGTGTGTATAGTCATAATTAAAATTAAGAAAGTTTGGAGTCAAATCTAAATGGAAATTCTCATTTTTGAAAGTTTAAAGTTGAAGAAATGAACTAGGATTGGAATTTTGAGTAAATGATCTCGGAATTTGGATCTGAAAGTTCCAGCATGATCGTATGATGATTTTGGACTTGGGCGTATGTCCGGATTTATTTTTTTGAAAATCCATGAGCATTTCGGCGTATATGGTGGAAGTTAGTATTTCAGAAGAATTTCATAAATTTGGGTTGGAAGGCATTTTAGAGTTATAGATGTCCGTTTGGGATTCCGAGTCTGGGAATAGCTCCGTATGGTGATTCTGGAGTTGGGAACGCGATCGGAAGTGAATTTGGATGTCCGGAGGTCATTTTGAAGTCATTTGGCTAAATATAGGAATTTGAAGGTTTTTGAGAAAATTCGACCGGAAGTGAAAATTTTGATATCGGGGTCGGAATGCGATTCCGAAAGTTGGGGTAAGTCCGTAATGTCGAATGTGACTTGTGTGCAAAATTTGAGTCAATTCGGATCGAGTTTGGTAGGAAATGGGACAATTAGTCTCTTTAAGGAAGAGTTAGTTTGAAAAAGTCAACTGGAGGTTGACTTGTGAGTTAGAGGACTCGGAATTGAATTTTGATGATTCAGTTAGTTTCGGGGGATGATTTAAGGCTTAGGAGCGCAATCGGAAATAATTTTGGAGGTCCGGTGAAGAAATTAGCCTATTTTGGCGAAGTTAGTATTTTGGCGATTTCCGGTTAATAGGTGAGATTTTGATCCGGGAGTCGGAATATAATTCCGAGAGTTGCTGTAGCTTTGTTATGTCATTTGTGATGTGTGTTCAAAATTTCAGGTTATTCGGACATCGTTTGGTCTGATTTTTGATCGAAAGTGTATTTTCGGAAGTTTTTGGAAACTTAGGCCTTGATTTGATGAAAATTGATGATTTTGATGTTATTTTGGCGATTTGATCGCTCGAGCGAGTTCGTGTGATGTTTTAGAGTCAATGTGCATATTTGGTTTGGAGCCCCGAGGGCTCGGGAGTGTTTCGGATGTGTCTCGGAATAATTTCGGACTTAGAAAATGTGCAGAAATTGCTGAAAAATATTGCTGTGAACAGTGCCCACGAACAGTGCCCATGAACAGTGCCCGTGAACAGTGCCGGTGAACAGTGCCCATAAACAGTTCCCATGAACAGTTTCGTGAACAGTGCCGGGCAGAATATACTTGAGGTCTGAAAATATTTTGCCATTTTTGACGATTTGGAGCTCGGATAGGGCGATTTTTCGAGGGATTTTTGGAGAGAACAAC
>MU747753.1:7087-49942 GCA_026770625.1 Nicotiana glauca
TTCATAGACCAAACTTTGGGGTTTTGAGGGGGCATTTGACCTCCGATTTGGGATATTTTTATATGGTTAGACTCGTGAGAGTACGAGGGTTCTAAAAACATGAAAATTATTCAATAACGAGGCGTTGGCTGGAGGGGCATTTTGATTATTTTACCTATTTTCATGCCCTAGCTCTAAAATTAATAGTGGAATCAGTTGTTTGTAATATTATTTACGATGTGTAATTGAATTGATTAGGTTTGGGCCATTTGAAGTCGGATACTCGTGGCAAAGGCGTGGTTTCTAGTGATATTGAGCCGGTTTGAGGTAAGTGGCTTGTCTAACCTTGTGTGGGGGACCTTTCCCCTTAGGATTTTTACTTGATATTTGGGGTGCCTTGTACGTAAGGTGACGAGCGCGTATTTGAGCCAATTGTCGAAAATCCAATTTTTACTTAAGTTAATGAACTTTAGTTTTTCTTTCTTAATTGCTGTACTTTACTTGAAGTTATAATTTGTGCTAGATTAGGAAAAGCATGTTTAGCTGACTTAACTGCATAATTGCTTAAGTTGTTTTGACTGTGCTACGTGAAGTATGCTAGGCTAGTTCTATCTGTTGCTATGTTTTTCATACTTTATTCCTTGATTTGTTTCTGGCTGTGATTGCGCATTTACATTGGGACAACGGATATAGGATTCCGGTAGCTTCCCCCCCTTGTTTGTTTACTTTAGGACTACAGGTTCGATTCCCGGGAGATCCCCCTGCACTTTTATTTTGGGACTACGGGACGGTATCCCGGGAGATCCTTTGATACTGGTACGAGAGTTGGACTACGGGATGATATCCCGGGAAATCCATTGGGCATTTGAGGAGAGGGCTACGGGACGGTACCCTGGGAGAGCCTCATTGGTATTTGAGATTGAGCTGTGTTTACTCTATGTTTCTGCTTTATCCTTGTAGTTATTATTGTTTCGTTGATTTGCCTTAGTACACTGCCGCTTTTATTATTTTTCTCAGATTTCCACACTGTTAATTATTGCTACTGTTATATTCTTGCCTTAGTAGGGCCCTGACCTTTCCTTGTCACTGCCCAACCGAGGTTAGGCTTGGCACTTACTGAGTACCGCTGTGGTGTACTCATGCCCTTCCTGTGCATGTTTTTCATGTGCAGATCATCCATGTACCTCTACTCAGGCGCATTATCAATGAGGTAGGAGGATCACGGAGACTTCGAGGTAGTTCTGCTGCGTCCGCAGACCGACGAGTCTCTCTCTTACTCTACCACTAGCTTTTAGTCTTCTTTCCTCTAGTTGTTAGACATTCTGGTGTTGGGAGCCCTTGCTGTACATTTCTATAGTCTGTGTTGCCCGTGAGTTTTCGGGTCTTTGGGAATTTTAGTAGACTTGTGTTACTGAGTTGTACATACCGAGTGGCATACAATACCATTTTCTTCTAGTTATTTAATTTGGTTTATTCTATTTTTCCGCAATTATTACATTTTTCCGCAATATTTGGCTTACCTGGTCATGAGGACTAGGCGCCATCACGACATGTTCACGAACGGTGAACTAGGGTTGTGACAGAGTCCTAACTCAGAAATAAGCTCTAATGCATATTTACGTTGATGCATTAATATTCCATCACCATTTTTGGCAAATTCGAGGCCTAGGAAATATTTAATCTCTCCTAGATCCTTGATCTTGAAACAAGATTGCAGTTTATCTTTAGTTTGTTGAAGCAGTGCAAGATCATCCCCAATAATAAGTAGGCCATCAACATAGAACAAAACAATAACTATGTGAGCTTCTGTCTTTCTGATGAAAAGAGAGTAATCCAAGTGAATTTGTTGAAAACTAGCATCCCTTAGAGCTGGAGTTAACTTGATATTCCATTGCCTGGATGTTTGCTTGACTCCATAGAGAGACTTCAACAACTTGCATATTGTGGACTTGTTGGCTGAATTATGGAAACCTTGAGGAATAGTCATATATACTTCCTCAGTAAGATCACCTTGTAAGAAAGCATTATAGACATCCATTTGATGGATGAACCAATGCCTTGATACTACAAGAGCCAACACATTCCTAACAGTGAGCATTTTCACTACAGGTAAAAATGTCTCTTGATAGTCCAGTCCTTCCCTCTTATTATATCCTTTGGCTACTAGACGAGCCTTGAATCTTTCTACTTCCCCTATTGCTTTATACTTGATCTTATATACCCATTTTCACCCTATGTCCTTCTGTCCTTGTGGCAAAGGAACCAACTCCCAAGTTTTATTGTCCTCCAAGGCTTGAATCTCTGCCTGGATTGCTTCCACCTATCTTTTATCCTTGATTGCTTCAGAATATGTTGTAGGTTCCACCTCAATAGAGAAACTAGCCAAATAATTTTGATATTTTGAGGAGATCACCTCATATCCAATAACTTCTGAGATAGGATATTTGCAACTCACAAAACTTGACTTGTCAGGTCTAACATAATCCTTAAACCATATAGAGTGCTTAGATACCCTAGTTGATTTTCTAATTCCCACACCAATGGGAACATAAAAAAACAATTGGAGCTTTAGGAGGATTAGGTTGAACTTTAGCATTGCTATGAATAATAGTAGAAGGACTATCCTGTTCAGTTAAAGGAACAAGAATCATAGCTGAAGAGCCTGGAACATTTGGTATGGCATAAGAGCTATCTGTAGCAGAACATTCCACTGCCATTGGTTCTTCACTGAAATTCCGCTTAGGCACTGGACACATATCTAAGAAGAATGAGTTTGATGTGCTTTCGGCTACATGAAAAGGAAACATGTCTTCCTAGAACACCACTCTCGACTGATAAAAAATACTCTATTATCCAAATCCAACAATCAATATCCCTTTTGATGTACAATATAGCCTAATAGAACTGACCTTACAGCTCTTGGTGCAAACTTGTCAGTGTTTATTAGGTTAGTAGCAAAGCACATGCAACCAATAACTTTCAGATGTGTTAGTAAAGGTGGTTTACAAAAAAAAACAACTCATAGGGTGATTTATATCCCAAAACAAATGAAGGAATTCTATTGATAATATCGACAACATAGTCAATATAATGTCCCCAATACCTGATAGGTAAATGTCCTTGAAATCTGATTGCTCGAGCAGTTTCAAGTATGTGTCTATGTCTCCTTTCCACAACTCCATTCTGCTGAGGAGTGTAAGGGCATGAGCTTTGATGAATAATTCTATGTGACTGAAATAAATCTTTACAAGCACGATTGAAGAATTCACCACCACTGTCTGACCTAAAGACCTTGATCTGCCTGTCAAACTGTGTCTTAATCATAGCAATGAAATTCTTTAGCAAGAAAATAACATCAGACTTAAGCCTCATGAGAAACACCTAAGTCCACCAAGTATAATTATCAACTAGCGTAAGAAAGTATCTCATTCCATTATGAGTAGATACCTTATAAGGTCTCCATATATCCATATGAATCAAATCAAAACTGCATATACTTCTGCTAGTACTAGTTTGAAATGGTACTCTAGTCTGTTTAGCTAAGGGACAAATTTCACATTTAGAAAATGTACTACTGTGTATGTTACTACTATATTCTTGTAGACTAGAAATTCTTCTGAGAACTTGAACTGGTACATGTCTTGTTCTTTTGTGCCATATATCCATGCTTCCCTTATTAGCCACTGCAAAGGATTTATTCACTCTCTTTCCTAGCGCAGCTGATAGAATGTATTGATCTTCCTCTCTTTTACCAATCTCCTTCACCCTCCCAGACAAGAGGTCCTGAAATACACAACATTGAGGAAAAAAAAATAAAACTACACTTAATATCTTCTGTTACTTTTGAGACTGACATAAGATTGAACTTGACAGATGGTATACATAACACATCCTTTAATACATCACCCCCTGTGAGCTGACATTCTCCCATATGAGAAATAGTGGCTGAATCCCCTGTAGGTAGTTGAACTTGCCCTGAGTTCCCTACTGAAGTTTCATTTTTTAGTAAACTTTTATCACCACTCATGTGATTATTAGCACCGGTATCAACTATCTATTTGCATAGCTCTAAGTTTTTACAGAGTGCTATATTGCCACAGAAATATTTACCTGTAGAGGTAGCAATAGGGCGGGGCGAGGCGGTTGTGGGGCGGGTTTTGCCTCAACCCGCAAAGGCTTCAACCCACCCCGCCCCGCATAACAAAATTTTATGTTTTCAACCCGACCCGCCCCGCATAATAAAATTTTATATTTTCAACCTGCCCCGCCCCGCTCCGCACCGTATAGTACAAAATTTTCTCTCTTTTTTTTAATTATTAATTTTAATGAGTATTTGTCCCAAATACTTTTTTGTTAACTATTACTAATAGAGCTAGTTATTTTTTTTTTTAATTTTAGGGATTTTAAAATCAATAATCAAAAGCATTATTAGAAAGAAAGCAAACCCAGAAAATTGAAGGAGTAAAACATTTTGGTATTATGTCTACTGATCATTTTTAAATCTTCTTAGGATTAGTTTCTGGAGAAATATGAATTCAATTGAGTGAATTGGTCTTATAGTAATAATGATGATCTAAATGCTTAACTGATTTGATAATGCAAACTACATATAGCAAATTTTTTGTAATATATCAATTAAAGATGAGGGAATAAACACCGAATATAATATGGTAAAGCCTAAAGGAATTAATAAGGAAGATTGACTCAACTAGACAGCAGGACTTGAGANCCACCCCCGCCCCGCACCCGCATAAGCTGAAACCCGCACCGCACTATTGCCATTCCTATTTACCTGCCATGTTGACACTTGCTTCTCCAATGGAGTTCTTGTTCAACAATTGCTACAATTGATTGTATTGCTCTTTGGTGAAATATTGACCTGTCTCAACATTGCTTCATGTCTGATAAGTAGTCTGTGGACTTCTCAAGTCCTGCTGTCTAGTTGAGTCAATCATCATGGGGCATTTCATACTGTTCAACATTGTTCATAATACCACCGCTATCTTGAGTGGAGTCCGATCTCGACCCGATCGGCTAGGTTGCCTCATTTGAGACATATACTTCAATCACAATCTCATTTTTCCCTTCTTCTGGAATTCATTCGCAATACCACCGATATCTTAAGCGGAGTCCGATCTCGGCCCGATCGGCTAAGCCACCTTGCCAAGGCATTGTTCCCTTCCCATTAATCACTTCATTTCAATCTTTATTTCACATATACCAATTCATAGGTACTTGGAGCCACAATTATCACATCATACTTGGCACTAGGCCACATTTCATAACTCAATATCTTCTTTCCCACATTTCACATCAATATCAATTTCAGCAACATACCATTTAATTTAAGATATCAAGTACACATGAGAGGAACTATGAATCCTCCATATATACAATATCTCAGAAATCATACACCTCAAGTTTATTGACAATAGAACTTTAAACACAACGGATTCTTCAAAATCAATAGAGGGGATAACCAACCCGTCATAAAATACATCAAAGGCACAAGCAAACAATTACACTAATTATACTTGAATCCTTCTTTTCCAATCACGACAATATGCAATTATAATTCAAGTTCTCGGCATATTGGCCACGCTCTATTTTCCAAATTCATTTGATTACTTCAAACATCTCTATACATA
Source organism: Nicotiana glauca (assembly GCA_026770625.1). Lineage (NCBI taxonomy): Eukaryota > Viridiplantae > Streptophyta > Magnoliopsida > Solanales > Solanaceae > Nicotiana > Nicotiana glauca. The sequence continues at coordinate 12,715 of MU747753.1, forward strand.
GAGGATTTCACAAAGTTTGGCATAATATATGCAACTCAACGTCAATTTAAACTTGACTTGAAGTTTAGGCATTTAAGCACATAGTTCACATTCTTCACATATCCTTATTTATCAAGAATAATGTATTAAACACATGAAGAAGTACCTACCAAACACATTTTCACAACAATAATTTGCTTAACGTAACAAAACGAGTACTGCACAGTTATATTTTGAACTTACAACATTTATGCGGGCACCATGGAAGCTCAATTTTCAAAAAAACGGGATTTTAGCCATACATACCTCAAATTCGCCCCTTAATGATACTACAACGATCCAATACACTTAAGCAACTTCAATCTACAATACAACATTCAATAGGGCCAATATTAGGAATAAATTCCATAAATTATGCAATTTAGGCATATTATCAGATACCTTATAGGTATAGATATTTACACCTCATAACTATAGTATTGGTTCATCCAACTATCACCATTAACCAACAATTCACTCTACCATCATTCATAACAAATTTATAACTTCCAACAACATATATATATACCCAACAATCAACCTCCTTAATTAATTCATTTCACAATCTCTAAAACCATCCCATGAGTTCTAATGTATCTATCATGCATAAATAATCACCACAGAGTAGCTGGGAAAGATATACATACCTCTTGTAGTAAGAATTTTAAGAATCCCTACTTGTGGTGTTCTTGATAAATTCAAGGATTTGAATGAAAATCTATGGATTTTCAAGATCAATCCATGTTAATATAAGTGTTTAAGAGTAGTAATCAACTCAAAATACTCCAAAAACTTACCTTGGATGATAGGAATGAAGTGTGGGATGGATTCCCCTTTGGTTTAGCAAACCCTTAACTCTAAAATGACTTGGGAACCCTCTAGACCCAGTCTTGGGGTATTTAAAGGTCTCCTACTAGCGCGTTCATGCTAATGTTCATGATAAGTTCGCGCTAGGGAGGCAGAATACTTCACAATATGCGTGTCTACTCGCGGGATCGCGCTAATGGTCATGCTAGTGACACATTCCCTGTAAAATAGTCATAACTTTCTGTATACATCTCCAAATGACGAATGGTTTTTTCCGTTGGAAACTAGACTCAAAGAGCTTTAATTTGATAGGTTGTGCATCAAAAGTGAAACTCAAACAACTTAAATATGAAATTATTACTGGAGATATGATCGTCCAAAGTGAGGTCTTGTGCGCACTCATTTACAACTTTCGTCTAATATGAAATTTTCCAACTTGGCTTAGACTTAGGCCTCTTCTTAGACCCCAATTCACCTCTAATATGACTTATACACTTATTAATATATCCAATTGATATCCATCATATCATTAATCCTCATTTGCACACAAAATAAAATAATTGGCCTACCTTGGCACGACAAAATCTTAAATTACACAAAAAAACAATTCTGGGGCCTTACATTCTCCCCCCCCCCAGGATCATTCATCCTGGAATGAGGATTGAGGTTCGTTCACTATCCATCCTTATGTAACTTCAGCTTGTTCACATCATTAAATCTATCAACAACCTCGAATTTGGCTAACTCCATAAATTTTCAAAAATTTCGCTAGAGTTTTTTTTGTAATTAGGCCTATCTACCTGTCAGGGAGCCCCCGAAACATATTTCGAAGACCATTACCTAATTTTTGTTGTCCCTAAAACTGGTATACAATTCATTACCTCAACAACTTGTACATATTCATACACTTTAACATGTCAAAAATGCTTCAATTAATCATTACCAATCTACACTATCTTTTATCATTTACCTACCACATAAGTTTCACAAAATTTTTCATTTACTACAAGGGTTGCATATTACCCAAATAGCATCAACATTTAAAATTTGGCACACATTGAAGTTACAACAATAAGGCAATTTAAGAAAAATGGGGTGCCTTTGCACAAATCTGAACACTACCTAAATTTCTTAAAGACAATAGTTCACAATCACTACTAGACTTGTTCAAATAGATGGGGATATTTCTCTTTCATTTCCTTTTCCGCCTCCCACGTGGCTTCCTCGACTCACAATATTTGCCATAACACATTTACGGAAACAATCCCAACCTCCAAACTTGTCTAACAAGGATGACATCTAGATACCTCGCATAAACTAACTATCCATTAACTTCACCTTTAATAATTTCCACCAGAATGATACACAAAAGGTCTCCAACTACCTTTTTAGACATAGACATATGAAAACACATAATACATGTAGAACAACGATGGTAAACATCATACTCATAGCATTGCTTACTGTGAACTACACTTATGCAACCTTCATTATTAACTCGCACAACATCCTTAGGGGAAAGTATTGAGAATAACCCCTTCACCTTCCTAAACTCTAAATCTTTATACGAACACCCATGCCAAACCTTTGATGACTTTCTACCATTTTTTCTAAGATGTGATATCATAAACTGACGATAAAATTACCTATCGAATATGTGGGATCACACGGGGATAGTTCCTCTTTGACATGTTTGAACCTTAAATACCCAATAGACTTAATACAATAAGGAGCGACAGAGTTCAAGATCGGGCTGGAATTATTCAGGAATCCATTTAGGCCCTGAGCAGAGTATTTTATGAGGTTACATGTTAAGAGACACGAGGATTTATATTAATGATGCTGATATGATATGGTCAATCATTATGACGACATCAACTATTAGACAGATATGGTGTAGGGGTAACTCGTACATTGGCAATAGGAACCATTAAGGAGGAATCTTCAAGTATGTGACTCAGTCACCTCCTAGAGTGTAGGGAAAGTCATTTTATCAAGAATGAGAATATTGTGGCACCTTGAATGCAATATGGGTTTCAAAACACATAAAGTTGAATTACACTCTTAACATTAACTGACACAAGGAATCTACGCCACAAGGCCATGAGGATGAAAAGAAGTTGAGCACTTATGAAATTATCAAACTTCTAACAACTTACCCCTTCCTGATAATTGATATTATATGAGAGAAGTAAAGATACAATAACTTGTGTTCCAATCAATATGCTCATCATATATGAAAAAAATCTGAAGGCATCTAATCTCAACCTTTCATGGGTGAAACCACATAGCTAGGACATCTTAATATTTGGACAAAATCATGTATTGGTTAGAGGGGTTCAAATGATTAACATGATACTCTGGGGAGAAAGAGAAATAACACTCCTACCCACCCAGAAAGGTGGAATACCAAGGGTAGCAAAACTCCCCGCACATGATAATGACACAGTCAATGATTCTAGAATTTGAGGGTGTAAAGACAACCAAACTCAATAAGACCGTGCAAAATAATCATGGAAGGTTTGCAGATGTTCATGACAAAGTCTCCATGGTTTTTGACTTAAGAAAGGAAGTGTCATAGTGACACATAGAAGGGCATGTTCTCTCATAGTTATCGGATAAGTGTTGGGAACTAGCACAATGAATTCACTAACTAAGGAACACAATTATCACGTTGTAGAGGTATAAAAAGAAAACAATCATTTGTTATGACCTGGACATGCTTATGCTATACTAACTTCCAAACTTCAATACAAGACCACATCATGGGGCGAACACAACACTAGGAAACCAACTGAGCTACTTGCTACGGGATGTCCCAAGGGGACACGAAAGTTATACCACGATGGCGATACATGATCTTCCTATGACGGAGATGCGAGGATATCAATTATTTTGACAGACTTTATGCACATGGTGTTCGTTTCGATTGACATGAATTCATGTGATAGGTGTTAAGGTATGCTCTTATGTTACTAGACAGTGAGGAGCTTTCATGATGATACTCACAAGAGAGTGGAGTGATTGTTCGAACCATATAAGCCATATACACCAGTAAGTAAAAGAGTAGCTCAAGAAGGGTCAAAAAGCTAGGATGCTTTGCATGGAACTTGACACCACATGTACAAACTTTATGATGATGCATGTATAGGCACAAGTGAGCAGATGTTGTCCATTTAAATAAAACGTTTCTGTAAGAAATTCATCGGGAATAGTCCCTTGTTGAGAATTTAGGAAAAGCAAGTAGGAAGTATCAGTAGTGTTATAACTCAATTCAGGAACATAATTATAGAGCTTAATTCCGTAGGAGGCTATAAGTAAGAGAATCGTGATCGGGAGACTTTGTGAATAATATGTCTCATTCAAAGAGCAGGTGCATGCAATGTTTTGGGATTTAGATTCTTTTTAAGAACATATCTATGCAAGATCCCAAAATAGGTGTACGTATATAATAAGGAAAAGTATGTGGCATTCAGAATGACATACTAATGGGTCACTTACTTTGTGACTCTTAATTGGTGGGGCAATGCCTTAACTGATGCACCCCGACTTCATATCTGTAACATACATTAGTAACATATTGATATACTACATGATATGGTGGTGCAGTGACATTAATAGGAACAAAGGTACTCCCCTTAGCAACCAGTTGTACCAATCCCTCCATGGCTGGACACATCTCTTAACAAGTCCTTGGGCAATCCACTCATACTCAATGGTTGGATCAATCCCTCATTACATGCTTCAAATCCACGGATTATGGTATCAAAAGTACCAATCCTGAGAATAAGACTTAGAGAGAAAATCAGCTCTCTATCTTGAGCTATATTGCACAATCTGGAGTATCAAAGAAGGGAGAAATTTCTAAATGTCCAAATAACCTCCAATTTATAGATGTGGTCGAAAACACACCGATAAGAAGGACTCTACTTGACATGACTCTGAGACATCCTAGGACACTTTAAAACCTTAGGCTCTGATACCAAGTTTGTCACGCACACAAATCCGAGGAGCGAGACCGGCGCTCAACCGAGTAAACCCGACTGATCAAGCCTGTTATGTTTCATTCTACCCAAACTAATTCATGAACAAATAGGAGATGGACTCCATTGATCATACTTAGTAAGTGTTTCATGATCAACTTCCACTTTATTTCCATTAGACGCTTAAAACATGATTATCAAGATATTGCAAGTTTATAAATCTTTGTAAAACATCAATGTTTCTACTTTAATTCCCAATACCAAACACCACCTACAACCTGTCTACGGAGCCTCTAAATATAACTGAAGAATAATATGGAAATGCCGGCAACAAGGCTCCGGCTATACCTCTAAATACAAAGTACATGATAAACAATCGTACAGGACCTCGAAATAAAGTGGGGCTCACCAAATCAGCTGAAAGGAAAATGCGTCACTGGCTGCGACTAACACTGCCTGCTATGGAACCACCTACAATCATAACACGAATGTAGCGCCCCCGGCAAAAGGGACGTTAGTGCCATTTAATAGCACTAGTATGTATAACTAAACACTATATGTTTATAAAGAACTATCAAACAATTATAAGGAAATCACAAGTGAAACTCAAACACATTAAATGATCACAACATTATCAAATAAAAGGGATCACATAGCTTTCACATAATTTCCATACCTTTAGGATGCATTTCATAGCCCTTCCATAGGGTTCACATCTCAATTTATACACCTATGCATTCCATACAATAATAAGGAAATCACAAGTACAACTCAAACACTTTAAATGATCACAACATTATCAAGTAAAAGAATTTCGCCATTTTCACATCATTTTCCCATAGCTTTTAGTTTGGGGCATTTGACAATGTTCAACATTGTTCATAATACCACCGCTATCTTGAGCGGAGTCCGATCTCGACCCGATCAGCAAGGTCACCTCATTTGAGACATATACTTCAATCACAATCTCATTTTTCCCTTCTTCCGGAATTCATTCACAATACCACCGCTATCTTAAGCGGAGTCCGATCTCGGCCCGATCAGCTAGGCCGCCTTGCCGAGGCATTTTTCCCTTCTCATTAATCACTCCATTTCAATCTTTATTTCACATATATTAATTCATAGGCACTTGGGGCCCCAATTATCACATCATACTTGGTACTAAGCCACATTTCACAACTCAATCTCTTCTTTCCCACATTTTATATTAATATCAATTTCAACAACAGACCATTTAATTTAAGATATCAAGTACACACGAGAGGAACTATGAATCCTGGGCATATACAATATCTCAGAAATCACACGCCTCAAGTTTATTGACAATGGAACTTTAAACACAATGGATTATTCCAAATCAATAGAGGGGATACACCAACCCGTCATAAAACACATCAAACGCACAAGCAAGCAATTACACCAATTATACTTGAATCCTTCTTTTCCAATCACGACAATATACAATTATAATTCGAGTTCTCGGCATATTGGCCATGCTCTATTTCCCAAATTCATTTGATAACTTTAAACATCTCTATACATAGAGGATTTCACATAGTTTGGCATAATATATGAAACTCAATCTCAATTTAAACTTGACTTGAAGTCTAGGCATTTAGGCACATAGTTCACATTCTTCACATATCCTCATTTACCAAGAATAATGTATTAAACACATGAAGAAGTACCTACCAAATACATTTTCACAACAACAATTCGCTTAACGTAACAAAACGAGTACTGCATCAGTTATATTTTGAACTTACATCATTTACGCGGGCACCATGGAAGCTCAATTCTTAAAAGACGGGGTTTTAGCCATACATACCTCAAATTCGCCCCTTAATGATACTACAACGATCCAATACACTTAAGCAACTTCAATCTACAATATAAAATTCAATAGGGCCAATATTAGTAATAAATTCCATTACTTATGCTATTTAGCCATATTATCAAATACCTTGTAGGTATAGATATTTGCACTTCATAACTATAATATTGGTTCATCCAACTCTCACCATTAACCAACAATTCACTCTACCATCATTCATAACCAATTTATAACTTCCAACAACATATATATATATGACCATTCATTCATATCCAACCATCAACCTCCTTAATTAACTCATTTTATAATCTCCAAAACCAACACAACCTAGGTTAGGCACTAATGGCTTTCAATCATCATCCCATGAGTTCTAATGTATCTATCATACATAAATAATCACCATAGAGTAGTTGGGGATGATAGACATGCCTCTTGTAGTAAGAATTTAAAGAATCCCCACTTGTGGTATTCTTGATAAATTCAAGGATTTGAATGGAAATCTATGGATTTTCAAGATCAATCCATGTTGATATAAGTGTTTAGGAGTAGTAATCAACTCAAAATACTCCAAAAACTTACCTTTGATGATACGAATGAAGTGTGGGACGGATACCCATTTGGTGTAGCAAACCCTTAGCTCTAAAATGACTTGGGAACCCTCTAGACCCGGTCTTGGGGTATTTAAAGGTCTCCTACTAGCGCGTTCACGCTAATGTTCGCTCTAGGGAGGCAGAATACTTCGCAATATGTGCGTCTACTAGCGTGATCGCGCTAATGATCGTGCTAGTGAGACATGCCCAGTAAAATGGTCATAACTTTCAGTATACATCTCCAAATGACGAACGGTTTCTTACGTTGAAAACTAGACTCAAAGAGATTTAATTTGATAGGTTGTGCATCACATAAATCCTTATATAACTGGAGATATGATTGTCCAAAGTGAGGTTTTATGCGCACTTATTTACAAATTTCGTCTAATATGAAAATTTTCAACTTGGCTTAGACTTAGGCCTCTCCTTAGACCCCAATTCACCTTTAATATAACTTATACGCTTGTTAACATATCCAATTGATATCCATAATATCATTAATCCTCATTTTCACTCAAAATAAAATAATTGGCCTACCTTGGCATGACGAAATCTTAAATTACTCAAAAAAAAAATTCCGGGGCCTTACAGATGGAGCAACAAACTTCAAAGGAGTTGGCATAGGAGCAATCCTAATATTAGAAACCGAGCATCATCCTGTGTCTACCAAAATCAGGTTCCCTTGCGCCAACAATATGGCCAAATATGAAACCTGCATCTTAGGACTCAAAATGGCCATTGACATGAACGTTCAAGATTTTCTAGTGATTGGAGATTCAGACTTACTTATACATCAGGTACGAGGAGAATGGGCAAGAAAGAACTCCAAGATACTCCCGTACATGCATCACGTACAAGAATTGAGAAAGAGGTTAACGAAGATGTAATTCCAGTATGTTCTCAGTATCCAAAATGAGTTCGTCGATGGATTGGCTACCCTATCGTCCATGATTCATCATCCCGACAAGAATTTCATTGATCCCATTCCAGTGAAAATCCATAATCAGCCAACTTACTGTGCCCATGTTGAAGAAGAAGCAGACGGAAAGCCTTGGTTTCATGATATCAAGGAATATTTGGCAAAATGAGAGTACCTGAAGCTTGCTAATCCTACTCAGAAACGCACACTTCGAAGATTGTACAACAACTTATTTCACAGAGGACTCTCGATTTAGGATTATTAAGATTTGCCGACGCAAATGAAGCATCCAGGCTACTAGAGGAAATTCATGCTGGACCTCCAGTCCACATATGAACGGTTTTGTCTTAGCAAAGAAGATACTCCCGGCTGGCTACTTTTGGTTGACTATAGAAACGGACTGCATCTAGTATGTCCAAAAATGCCACCACTGTCAGATACATGCAGACATGATAAAGGTACCTCTAAGCGAGCTCAGCACAACAAGCTCACCGTGGCCGTTCGCCGCCTGGGGAATGGACGTTATTGGACCAATCGAGCCTGCTGCTTCTAACTGACACAGGTTTGTCCTGGTAGCCATAGACTATTTCACTAAATAGGTCAAAGCAGCATTTTATAAAGCAGTGACTAAGAAAGTCATGGTAGACTTTGTCTGCGACTGCATTGTTTGTCGATTAGGAATTCCAGGGTCAATCATTATTGATAATGGCTCCAACCACAACAACGAATTGATGAAAGTTATGTGCCAAACTTTCAAGATCTGACACAAGAATTCCACAACCTAAAGACTCAGATGAATAGAGTTGTAGAAGCCGCCAACAAGAATATCAAGAAGATATTGACGAAAATGATAGAGAAGCACATATAGTGGCACGAGAAGTTATCATTTGCTCTACTGGGGTATCGCACCACAGTCCGCACATCAACCGGGGCAACCCCCTACATACGGTTTTACGGTACAGAGGCTGTTATTCCCGCTGAGGTCAGCTCGACGACGCATGGTGGGTAAAAGATAGTTATGAGAACTAGCCCTTAATCTGATTGTATCTAGTCATAATTTACTTAATAATATTAATAAATGCTAAATAAACCATTCTAATGCATGAATATAGATTTCCAATATTTTTCCCAAAAAGTCAAAAACCGACCTGGGCTCGCTTGGTCCAAACTCGAAGTTTGAACCAAAACTCGATTACCCATACACCCACAAACTCAAATATGCAGTTGGTTTTTGAAATTTGACCACAAATTGAGGTCCAAATCCCCCAAATTTGAAATTCCTAAATTCTACCCAAGAACACCCAATTTTCCATGAAAATCCTAGATTTTGAGCTGAAATCATGTAAAAAGATGAATTAGATTGAATATGATGACCTAGAAATCACTTACCTAAGATTTGGAGAAGTTTGGGTCTTTGAAAAATCGCCTAGTGATGTTTAGGGTTCGAAATTTTGAAGAATAAAGTGAAAATCCTGTCCAAATGATGTTTTGATCAGGTGCAGATGTCACAACTACGACTGGAGCTTCGCAATTGAGAAGCTCAGAAATTTGAGACAGGCTTTGCAATTGCAAACCTACTGCATGTCTGCTGCTCACGCAATTGCGAGCAATTTGTCGCAATTGCGATTGTTGACCCTCTTTGTTGACTTTGCAATTGCGAAGAGAGGTTCGCAAATGCAAACAATACAGGCCTGGGCTTCTTTGCAATTGCGATAAAAGCCCTCGTGCCAAGCCTGTTAGGCTCCACTTGCGAAGCCTGACCTCGCAATTGCGAGATCAGAGCCTGCAACAATACCAGATGCAAGAACATATTTTCTCTAAGTCCATACTCACTCTGTGGCCTATCCAATACTCACCCGAGCTCTTGGGGTTCCAAACTAAACATGCATACAAGTCTAAAAATATCATACGGACTTTCTCGTGTGATCAAATTGCCAAAATAAGATCTTAAACAATGAATTTAACACCAATACTAAAGAAATTCATAAGATAGTTCAAATTTTATTTTTTCAACCAAGCGTCCGATTTATATCAAATCTCTTCCAATTTTCACCAATTTTCACATATATGACTAAATATTATATTAAACCTGTACCGGGCTCCGGAACCAAAATACTGGCCCGATACTATTAAGATCGCACACCATTTCATTTCTAAAAGTCCTTATATTTTCCAGCAAATAATTTTCTTTAAAAATTCTTTTTTGGGGCTAGGGACCATAGAATTTTATTCCGGGCATACACCCAACTCCCATATTTTACTACGGACCCTATGGAACCATCAAATCATGGGTCTGAGCCCGTTTACCAAAAATATTGACCGAAGTCAACTTTGATCAATTTTAAAGGCCAAATTTAATATTTTTCTTAAATTTCACATAAAAGTTTCTGGAAATACGCTCGGACTGCGCACACAAATCGAGGAGAAATAAAATAAGATTTTCAAGGACTTGGAACCTAGATTTACATTCTAAAACAAAAGTGACCCTTTGGGTCATCATATTGGTTTCAAATGGAACTTTGAGTTCATTGAAAGTGGAGGCACTGCCAATATGTGTGTCACGACCCAATTTCTCCTATAGGCCGTGATGGTGCTCAATATCGCTGCTAGGTAAGCCAATGGTGAACTAGCCATGCATTTATTTTTTTGAATAATTTCAAAGTAGTTGATTGTTATTTATTAAGTAGATGAGAAGTGGAAAGTTTAATAAAGTAAAGCATAAACTAATAAAAGAGCAAGTACGGTGAAATAAATACTCAAAAGCCATCAAGTGACTACTAGCATGTTTTCAAGGCCCGGTGTCACAAGTGTATGAGTAACTAGTAGAATATATAAAATATTATGCTGCTGTCTAAAATAGGGTAGACAGAACATAAATACAAAAGAGATACTGCAGGTGCTGCAGAACGGCCTCAGAGAGCAGCTCACCACTATGCCTCAGGGTAACGGGGGTGCGCACCTAACTGACTGCAAGATAAAACTGCCTCAGATCCTGCACAATTAATGCAGAAGTGTAGTGTGAGTACATAAACAGTATGTACCCAGTAAGTTTCAAGTTTAACATCGAAGAAGTAGTGATGAGGGATTGACATCGACACTTACTATGGGCCAATAGCAAAAATACAGAAATTCTAAATAGGCACATAATACATGAATAAGAATAACAATAGCACAATAACCAACAATTAATAATTGGTTCTTTAACTAATAGTCAATTTAAAATCTCTAGTTGACACATACTAACTTCGACAATTTCAGGCCATTAAATAAATTATAACCTCTCAAGTCATAAAAATAGTATCAAGCATATTCGGGCTCCAAGCATTATCATGCATGATTTATGCGGAGGTCATACAGCTCGATCCAGAATAATATGTACACTGCCGAGGGTCGAGTGGCACGAACCATAGATGCATCTATTATACTGCCGAGACGTTTGGCCCACTCCACAAGAAGAGAGAATACTCTATGAACATCAGATTTAAGAGATACCACAAGACTAATAAACAATAAAGCACAATATCTATTAACGGTCAAGAAATCCACCTAAACTCACAGAAGAGTTTTGATAAGCATGTAGAAAGAACGGGTATTAGAGTTATAGAAACATGATTATGAGTCTAAGTGGGAGAACATTTGGATATACTATTAATCAAGCGACTTAGATACAGTATTGTATTTTATTCTTTATGAAACAATTATTTATTTGATTTATTCAATTCAATAAAGTATTATTTTAAATAGATCAATTGTTACATGTGTGTCATTTAGTTATGCAGTAGAAAATTTAGTTTATGGTGTCTTAGCTCATGCATAGAAGATTAAATTGTCGGTTCTCATAATAAATAAAACTATGTTCACAATCGAAGATATTGTTGGACAAAACATCTTGACGATTGTAGCACAAGATTAAAGTATAATTTATCTTGATTATGGGAGTGATTTTGCTCCGACTTATTGTGCTAGTATACTAAGTGTATACTAAATGGACCAAGTAGAGAAAAGATATTTTTGTACTGAATATATATAAAATATTTTCTCTAATTCATTAAATGAGATATAAACTCCTAATCTTGACATAGGTATAATGATCAATGTATTTTGTTTATTTGTTTGATTTAAAAAGGTACAACTCTTTAGAGTTAATGTATGCTTAATAAATTGGACAATAACTGTCACAACCCAAACTTCGATGGCGCCTAATACCTCCGTCATGCAAGCTAACAGTAAATGATTAGCTTAATTACTTATCTTAGTATCTTTGAAATCACAACTTTCATTTATTAAATAATATGAATAATGTTTACAGGGTAAAGTGATAATAAATGCGCAATTTCAATAATGGGCAACCCGTAGGAAACCTCAAAACGCGGTGTCACAAGTGCATGAGCATCAGCTAAGAATATATTAAAATACAACATCTGCTCTGAATACAAATTAGACAAAAAAACATAAATAACTCTGATGGAGACTCTACAGACTGCGGATCATAACATGAAAATGCAGCTCACGGTAAGTCCCTGCAACATCCGCGCCTCAGCGCCCTACGACCACCAGGTATATATGTACCTGCAAAAAAATATACAGCAAGTGTAGTATGAGTACGTAAACTAATGCATACCCAGTAAGTATCTACCCTAACCCCGAAGGAGTAATGACGAGGGGTTGACATCGACACTTACTAGAGGTCCAATTAAATAAATGATACAATAATGCATACAAATGTAAAGTACACAACAATATGGGAGTAATCAGTAGCTTCATAATGTTTCAATTATTTCCTTTTAAGCATAAATTTATCGATCATGTATCCTACCTTAATATCTCAGAATAAATGCCAAGTGTCAATACCAAACAGATAAGAAATACCACAAAATACCGGGCGTCAATGAAAAATTTATCTCGTGAATATTCAGATTATTAGCGGTATGACGCATGATTCTGCCGAGGCCGTTCAGCCGGATCGACGGTGGTATGTACACTACCGAGGGTCGAACGACACGAACCAGAGATGCACCTCTATATACTGCCAAGGTGTTCGGCCCGCTCCACATGAAAGGAAGACAGTTTCTGATTCAAAGATACATGCTTACAATAAAGTATATGAGCACAATAATAAGTATATCTCTTTACATTTATCGAATACCTTAGTAACAATGCATGGTATTAAAGCTCAACCAGATACTTTCATTTATTTCTAAATCAAATTTCAGTTATAACATTAATTAATTAAGCCAGCAGAATAAGTTCAAATAGTTAAATTATTATAGTGTAAGGTCCTAAGTCTACCCGGATATAGACATGCTTTAGCTACGTACGGACTATCGTCACCTTTTATGTACGTAGCAGCGACAACTAGTTGCACATACCAATAAATATCACCTAAGGGGTAGCTTCGCCCTTACATGATTAAACAAGAGACTTACCTAGCTCCGAAGTTCCATAATCGGCTCCAGCGCCTCTCTAACTCTTCAATCCCAAGCCAAACGATCCAAATATAGTCAAACAAATGAGCAACTAGTAAAAATACACCCAGTATCATAAAAATTTCCAACTCCGCTCGAAAAGTCAATAAAGTCAACCATCGGACTCATGTGCCCGAATTTCAAAATTTTTCGAAGATAATCGTCACCCGTAACATTACGAACTCAAATATATAACTTACTCCAAATTCCATGTCAAATTTCGTGGTCAAAATCCAAAAATACCAATTTATAGGTTTTCTACCATAACCCCAAATTTCCATGTTTAAATCCTTATAGAATCAATCTATTTAACTTGCAATAGGTGGGAATCACTTACCTAGTGTTGCTTGATGAAAATCCCTCCTTGAAGCTCTCCAAAAATTGACCCAACCAAGTGAAAATGAGTGTGGAAGAGCAAAATCCCGCTCTTAAAATGATTACGCCCAGCGATATTTTCGCTCATGCGGAACAGTAGCCGCACCTGCAGTGTCACTTCTACGACCACGCCATCGCTTCTGCGGAACTCACCCAAATACGATGCCTCGCACCTGCGGAAACATTCACTGCTTCTGCGGCATCGCAGATGCGAGCTCCATTCCGTTTCTGAGCCTTCTTCCATTTCTATGCCCAACACTTCACTTCTGCACTTGCGCAAATGTGTCAAAAACACGCACATGCCGTCCTTACTCTGGCTGACCTGCACCGCTTATGTGACCCCTGGGTCGCTTCTACATCCTCACACTTGCGGCCAAAACCTCGCAGGTGGGGTTAAACCAGATGTCAGAAGCTTGAACATTTTCATAAGGCCAAAATTCAATCCGTTAACCATCCGGAATCCACCAGTGGCCCTCTAGACCTTAACAAATTATACCAACAGATCCCAAAATACATTACGAACTTAGTCGAAGCCTCAAACCACATCAAACAATATCAAAATCATGAATCGCGCATCGAATCAAACTTATAAATTTCCTAATTTCTAAATTCTATATCTTGTACCGAAACATATCAAATCCATTCAGAACTACCTTAAATTTTGAACACAAGTCACATTGGACATGATAGACCTACTCGAACTTTTCGAAATAGAATTCGATCGCGATATCAAAAAGTTCACTCCCGGTCAAACTTCCAAAAACCTCCAACTCTAAATTTTTGCCTAATGACTCTAAAATGAGCTACATGCCTCCAAATCCACATCCGGATGTACTTCCAAGACCAGAATCAGCATATTGAGCTATTACCAGGCTCAGAATTCCAAACCCACACTGATAGAATTAAAATACTCTTCAACCCAATTTATGAAATCCTTCCAAAATGGTAACTTTCCACAATAGGCGCCGAAACGCTCCTGAATCATCCAAAACCCGATCCGGACATACGTGTATGTCCAAAATCATCATACACACTTGTTGGAACCTTTAAATCCCGATTTCGAGGCCGTTTACTCAAAATTCAAACCTTAGTCAATCCTCCAACTTAAAGCTTCCAAAATTAGAATTTTCTTTCCAAATCATTTCCGAACCTCTCGAAATTAAATTCTGAACACACATACAAGTCATAATACCTGAAGTGAAGCTACTTATGTCTTCAAACTGCTGAAAGACGCGATAGAGTACAAAACGACCGGTCGGGTCGTTACATTCTCTCCCACTTAAATATATGTCCGTCCTCGAACGTGCTAAGAACTGCTCTGGAGTTGTCGAAATAACTGTTTAACCCCCTTATCACCTACCCGTTCTACCATAATCTAGTTGAGCATATTAGCTCGAGCCAGTCTGAAGATTCTCCCTTTTATTTAGTCAAAAATCCTTAAAGAAAAATTACATCCAAAAGCTTCTACAAGACCCGTTCCCAACATACGAATACTGTATCAATCACTACACAATGTACCGTTACATGATTGCATAACTTTACTAAATTCAAACCATGCACCGCATAATTCACATGACCATAATAACATTCTCTGACAACAATAGCCGAAATCTCATGAATCTGATGCCTACAACACACCTCATGACACATGTAAGTCCTGTTCCAACTTTCCTAATTCTGCCACGACGGAAGAGATATGTAGAATTTATAATCACCAGCCAAATCAAAAAATCATTGAGTCTCTCCTCCTGATAAGAACCATTACCTCATTCTCAACTATATAACTATATTTTCTCTTTAATATGTCCTATATAAGTTCGATCGCATTGATCCCGGGTTCAATATTCTCGTCTCCCTGGTATAGGCTGCTCGAAAATAAGCTACCCCAAACACTGACCAAGATCTCATATGATTCCACAATGCGCCAACAAGCTACAAGCTCAAATGCAATACATAAGGAAGAACAAACCCTAGAAAGAACTATCCAGCCCACGTAACGAATAAAATGACCATCGATACTATGAGCCTTTCTTAAAGGCAAGACACGGGACACACAAAATAAATATAAAGAATCGTGCTCAAAATCTCACTGTTGCGGCATGCAACTCGATCCACACATGATACCATTTCGGCGTGCAATCCGATCCAAACAACATACTCGTAGCGGCGTGCCACCTGATCTAACCATATACCCGTGGAGGCGTGCCACCCGATCCAATCATGACAATAAATAGGGAAGTACCTATCAAGCGAAAGTGCTTATACCTACGAAATACCCGAACATCGACCACAAGCCCATCGATTGCAAAAATATATCCCGAGGGAGACAGCTAGCGCCATACGCTACAAAAACCCAAACACAACTAGGGTGCAATAAATGACCTGCGTCTCAAGAACCAACTTTCTCATATAACACTACAAGCTACACGGGATCACAACACCTGTGCGAATAATCAAGCCACCTCACAACCCACATGGCATAATATGGACTACACATAATAACTGACAACATAAATAATATACAAGGCCCGAAGACCCCCCATAAGCAACGCTATGCTAAAATGTACACATCCAGCATGATACATAGCACACATTCATATTTAAATTCATCCACAGACCTCAATCCGATTCTGATCATACCGTACTGATCTATTAACCTTTCAAGGATCCACAATAAATATTTACCCATGACACCCAAAAATAGTTGTCAAATATGAAATAAACTTCCATAGTTCACAACTAAATAAACAGAGTGCCATTCAGGCAAAATTTTTCACACTAGCGATAGTACCACAATCTCCATACTTGGTTTCAATATTTAATATATGAAGTAACTACATGTCACACTTATACAATCTTCCCGTGGGATATGCTCCCACGACCTTCTGCACCAGGTAGCAAAGTCTGCACATCCATACCACCGGCCATACAATGCTATAAAGCAAATCAGAAATCCGTAAATCAGTACACAAGACCTTTTACACATGAAATAGATCTGAGTTGACTCTAAGACAATAATACCTTTCTCTAAACATCTGAATTCTTTCCAGCTCATTTGAGATTGTGACATTCTTGTCAACACCGAATCGCTACCTTGATCTTTAACTTCAAATTCTCATGTCGCTCACTGTACCTAACATGCTAATACGCGAGAGTACAAGAATTTCATCATAACTCCTGAACCACTAATATAATAAACATTTCACTATATAAAAACCTTTTACTTAACTCATTTTAGGAGAACCTTTGCAATACGTGACTGAATTCCCATAACCATATAAAATACAATCCTCAAGCAGTCGTCTAAACCACCATAACTCTTTTGGGATCCATCTACACATAACCGGCCATAATAATCGAATACCTCCAAATAAATCAATTTATGGCGGCCATCAATCCTCGCACGTACCTCCACAAATCACCTGCATAACTTAACACGCTGAAGGAACTGATCATTGCCACCATCATGCCGATTCAACCATTGCTTACTGAACTAAATTCTTCTAATTTACTCTAGACTTTACTTACAAATAATAATAGATCCATTCAAAATATTACAAACCCAATTCGCTCTTCCTGTGTGATCCTATTTCATGAGAACACGTTGCCTCAAAACCCACGAACTAACTCATACTCTCCTTGTGCGCACATTCACATCTTCAATTGGTACACCCATTATGATAATTCCTTTATGAATCCGAAGTTATTTTCTCCCATTTCCCCAATGCTACACCGCAAACCGAAGATAATACAGAACAATCCAAGACCCTCTTATAATCCGCTGCAAAAGCTCGATACTTAGCCATACAACGAACTCGAAATCCTTAGGCACAACACTTTAATTTTAAACCCACTAGGACTATTGTTGAGAGTCACCCACTCTGACTTGTTCCCGAATATAATCAAACTCCAAGACCCTGCTAGTACATGAACACCCTCTCACTGAAGCAATCGATTGAATTCCTTTCCTGGCACATCACATCCACACGAAGCATAAACTCTGAATCTTCCTAAAACCTGAACATGAACCGATAAGGCCAAATATAGACCACATTCCACAAATCCTTTGCTCAATTTAGCACTGATGTTTTCTTTCCTTAGTCGTAATAACCCACCAATACATATATAACCAGGAACCTCACAAGTAGACAACCATGCAATTAATTCGTAGACGGTGGGACTCTCCTACTTAGCTTGAAACTACCACTATATAACCCTAGAACCCACCAAGATTTCTTCTTCCTCGTGGACATGATCTTGCACAATCAACCCACCAAATTTCTCGAAATCTTTCTGTTAAATATTTCACGATCATTCTGAATAACTAGCCCCATTTACATATTCGACTTCTTACCGGATAACTAGTAAATATTTTTGTAGAAGCTTCATCAACACCACGCAACCACTAACTTGCTCACAGGAGATAACTCGTCTGCGAAAATTCCATGCCGACATCTCCCAACAATGCTGCACTATGTACAATTACTACGAAATCAGTAAACCCCCATGATCTCGTACTCATACACCAGATGTATAAGTCCATTCACTGCCCATTGACATCAACTAAAAGTGCGACAATACATTCAGTCTGAAATCATGTTTCATTTCTCTTCATATCAAGAAAACTCCTTTCTGTCGTATCAAATCTTCCTCAGTATAGTAGCCAACATTCCAAATCAAATTCGTAGACCTAGTCAGTGTCCCCCATGAATCCCAGATCACTCTAAACTTTCCACAATGTGTGTAGCTATTCTACCACATAACCCATATGTTACTCTGCCACAATCCCACTTTGGTCAAACACTTTCCTTTAAGCAAGTAGCCGGCTTCTGCTTCTCATACTTGGCACTTCTAGAAATTTAACCACCATAAGACACCTCCCACATGTCCTTCCTCTTCCTTCACTGCCCAGTTGCCTCGAATCGAATCCATATATGTAACACTTGAGCTAATAAATTGCCACAAGTCTAAGCCTTCTAGAAGATCATCCATTCTTGTACCATCGACATTAGAAATACCCATTTGATTTTGAAACCGCTACACTCTGCTATATCTAACAACTGCTTCTCCAGAACCATGTAACAATGCCCTGCCCTGAAGGCAAATTGATGAAGGCCATAACACTGGCGAACCTTAACGCGTTCAACAAGGACGATGACACCACATTAAAATTGAGAATTCTACCACGCCCGAAAATACCAAGTCTCGCCACTTCATCAACCAAACCTGGACATCTATAGTCTATTTTCCTTTCCTCCGCTGGGATTAAATGTTGAACCTTTGAATCATGCACTAAGAAGAAACTCCTTTCAAGTCTTCCACTGTGTCGGCACATAAACAAGCACCCCACCATTATATTAATTCTTTGAGATAACAACTCTTGAACATCATAGCAACTTGTGCATAACCTCAAAACCATCAGAGATACAACTACTGAGCTAAAATAACAGAACATCCTTCGCAAGAAGATGATAAGAACTTGCTCGAATGCACGAGGAGAAACATCCTTCCCCACGTTTGTAGTACCATTATGATTCCTCGATTCCCAATTGATAACAAGCGCCAAATATTGCATAAGAATGAGTATAAAGGAAATAAAGGCATACTCCTCAAAGAAATCAAATCGCACGATGAGGAATCAAGAAGGGAAGTGCTTCTAAAAACCATATAGTCTCTCGAAGATAAGTACAAACGTTTCTGTACCGATCCGTAAGATTCTATAAGATTTGATCATGACTCGTGAGACCCAAGTGAGCATAATGCTCTGATACCAAGATGTCGTGGTCCAAAATCCGCTAAAGGTCGTGATGGCGCCTAACACCTCCGTCAGAAAAGTCAACAGTGAATGATTAGCTTAATTACTCATTTTACTATCTTTGAAATAATAATTTTCATTAATTAAATAATATGAAATAAATTTTATAGGGTAAAGTGATAATAAATGCGCGATTAAAATAATGGACAATTCGTGGGAAACCCCAAAATCGGTGTCATAAGTGCATGAGCATCAACAAGGAATATAATAAAATACAACATCTGCCAGGAATAAAAATTAGACAACAGAACATAAATAACTCTAATGAAGATTCTACTGACTGCGGGTCATAAAATAAAAATGCAACTCACGGTAAGTCCCCGCAATAGCCGCGACTTTGCGCCCAAAAGACCACCAGGTATATGTTATGCACATTTTTGTGCAGGTACACATATCTAGCCTAATCCCAGAGGAGTAGTAAAGAGGGGTCTACATCGACACTTACTAGAAGTTCAATTAAATAAATGATACAATAATTAATACAAATGTAAAGTACACAACAATAGGGTAGTAATCAGTAACTTCATAATGTTACAATTATTTCATCTTTAAATTTATCGATTATGTATCTTATCTCAATATCTCAGAATAAATGCCAAGTGTCAATACCAAACTGATAAGAAATACGACAAAATATGAGGCATCAGTGAAAAATTTATCTCGTGAATATTCGAACTACTAGCGATATAATGCACGAATCTGCCGATGTCGTTCGGCCCGATCCTGAGTGTTGTGTACACTATCGAGGGTCGAACGACATGAACCAGAGATGCATCTCTATATAATACCGGGGAGTTCGGCCTGCTCCACAAGAAAAGAAGGAATTTATCCCATTCCGAGAGATACTGCCGCGGCATTTGGCCCGCTCCACAAGAAAGGAAGGAAGTTTCTAATTCACAAGAGATGTGCTTAATATAAAGTACATAAGCACAATAATAAGTACATCTCTTTACATTTATCGAATACCTTAGTAACAACTCAGGTTATTAAAGCTTAGCTTGATACTTTAATTTCTAAATCAAATTTAAGTTATCACTTTAATTAGTTAAGTCAGCAGAACAAGTTTAAATAATTCAATTATTACAGGATAAGGTCATAAGTTTATCGGACATAGACATGCTTTAGCTATGTACGGACTCGCGTTACCTCGTACATACACAGCACCCACAACTAGTTGTACATAAGAATAAATATCACCTAGGGGGTAGCTTCCTCATCACAGAGTTAGACAAGAGACTTACCTCGCTCCAAAGTTCCATAACCTGCTCCAACGTTTCTCTAACTTTTTAATCCCAAGCTAAAAGATACAAAGCTAGTCAAACAAATGAGCAACTAGTAAAAATACACTCCAATACTCATAACAGTTCCTAACTCCGCTAAAAAAGTTCATAAAGTCAACCCTCGCGTCCACGTGCCCGAATTTAAAAAAATTTCAAAGATAAACATCACCCATAACATTAAGAACTCAAATATATAACTTATACAAAATTCCATTTCAAATTTTGTGGTCAAAATCCAAAACTATCAATTTCTAGGTTTTCTACCAAAATCCCAGATTTCCATAAATTTTCATGTTTAAAGCCTCATAGAATCCATGTATTTAACTTGAAGTAGGTGAGAATCACTTACGTTATTTTTTAGATAAAAATACCTCCTTGAAGCTCTCCAAAAATCGCCTCAACCAAGTGAAAAATGAGAGCAGAAGAGCTAAATCCGGTTCTTAAAATGATTCTGCCCAGCGATATTTTTGCATATGCGAGATAGTAGCCGCACCTGCGGCGTCGCTTCTGCTACCACGCCACCACTTTTGCGGAACTCAGCAAAACACGATGCATTACACCAGCGGAAATATTCCCCGCTTCTACGACATCGCTGGTGCGAGCTCCCTTCCGCTCCTGCGCCTTCTTCCGTTTCTGCCCCTTTTTCAGCTTCTACGCTTGTGCAGATGCGGCCAAAACTCCGCACATACGGTCCTTTCCCTGGCTGACCTGCTCTGCTTCTGCGACCATGGAGCCGCTTCTGCGTCCTCGCAATCTGCAGCCAAAACCTCTCAGGTGCGGTTACACCAGATGACAACAGCTTCAGTGTTTTCATAATGCCAAATTCAATTCTTTAACCATTTAGAATCCACACGAGGTCGTTGGGACCTTAACCAATTATACCAACATATCCCAAAATATATTACAAACTTATTCGAAGCCTCAATCCATGTCAAACAACATCGAAATTATGAATCCCGCCTCAAATCAAACTTATAAAGTTTCAAATTCTATATCTTGTGCCGAAACATCAAATCAATCTGGAACGACTTTAAATTTTTTACACAAGCCATAATCGACATTATTGACCTACTCCAATTTTCGGAATCAGAATTTGACACCGATATCAAAAAGTTCACTCCCGTTCAAACTTCGAAAAATCTCCAACTTCCAACTTTCACCAAATGACCCCAAAATGACCTACAGACCTCCAAATCCACATCTGGACGCACTTTCAAGGTCAGAATCACCATACGGAGTTATTCCCATGCTTGGAATTCCAAATAAACACCGATATCATTAAAATACACTCCAATCCAAATTTATGAAATCCTTACAAAGTGCCAACTTTCCACAATAGGTGCTGAAATGCTCCCGAGTCATTCAAAATCCAATCCGGACATACGTCCAAGTCTAAAATCATCATATAAACATGTTCCTTCAAATTTTGATTTTGAGGTCGTTTACTCAAAAGTCAAACCTTAGTCAATTCCTCCAACTTAAAGCTTCCGAAATTAGAATTTGCTTTCCAAATCAACTCCGAACGTCCCAAAATTAAATTTCGACCACACGTACAAGTCATAATACCTTAAGTGAAGCTACTCATGACCTCTAACCGCCAAACGACACGCTACAGCTCAAAACGACTGGTCAGATCGTTACAATAACGAATAGCATTTGTGAAATAATAATTAGTTGATAGAATTCGTGACATGGTTTTGAGTTTGATGATACCCTTTTATGTAAGCTTATAAGTTTTCATGTGAAAATACGGCCGGTAGATTGTATATCCGTCACATGAAATAGTTTAAGCCGAATTATAAAGGATTTAATTAGTGATCAAATTAAATTATCAGTGATTTAGCTTAATTAATTGGAATTTGTAATCTTAACACGTGGAGTTAAAATAGATGTTAATGAATTTCGATATTCATACTGAGGAGTTCAATTGCAGTTTTTAGTGAAATAAACTACAATTAATTATAGTAGGATTTAGTTCATGTGAATTTCGAATTTATACTATAATTGGTAGCCTCTTATTGTTTCAGTGGTCCCTGCTATACCTAGTAAAAATCTGAAGAGCCTTGGGTAAAAAGTGGCTTAGGAGAAAAGTTATCCTTTTGAGTTGGAGTAGGATTCTACTTGCATTAGCAGAATCCTACATGTTTTTGAACCCGTATTCTGGCTTAATTTTGGGTCTATTAAATATAGGTTAGTTTCACCTAATAACTCACTTTTCAAAGTCATATTATTTACCCACACAAATAATTTCTTCCAAGGACTCACAAGGAGCGTAGCAGAAGACTGCACCCTGGATTTGGAGGACCTGTGCAACGTTTTTTGAGAGGTTAGTGTTTCTAATATCCATAATTATATCATTATCTAGTTTACATATTTGTGATACTTGATTTGTATGCTGTTTTCGCTGAGCATGTTCTATCAATTGGTAACAGTAAATTTCACTGTCAAAGTATACTGCAAAAAGTTGATACATCCATAACTAGATCTCTTTTCTCCTTTTCTACTTTTCCATCTTTTTATTTTCTCGTGCTTCATATTTTTCCTTTTTCTTTTTGATCCAAAGAGCTTGATCCCGTCTATGATGGAGAAGTGGAGCCATGAAGATGGACAATAGAATGAAAAAAAAACCTTTTTAAACTTTAATTTCGACATTTCACGCTTTTGTTTTCATTATATTTAATGTTTTTCATATCAACTTTTAGGATGATAATAATTTTGCTTTGAAAAAGAATAAGGTGGTAAAAGAACCTTCATAAAGTAAAAATGTCTAACTCAATTTTCTGGACAAGTTAAGGGTGCAACTTATATACTTTATTTAAACATAATTCATTATGTGTTCTTATTTAAATATGTCATTTAGCTATAGTAAATTAACATGATTTGGTATGTGTGCTAGTAAATTTTTTCAATCAAAGCCCATCTCCCTCTTCTCGCAAAATTCTCTTTTCCCCGATAGCCTCCTTTATAGCTATCAGTTTAACCCCAAAGAAATACTAAAACCATGTTACTAATAACATTTGCAGAATACTACTATTTGAACATTAGTGTTTGCACTTATTCTAATTTGATTGAGTACGGAACCATGCTTCTGCTCCCCAAATTTCACTTGACTCAGCTTCTTGGAAATTGCATAATACTGCATTAGCCATTTTTATAAGCCTTTGCAGTCCACCAGCCGGCCTTAGTTACAAAAGCCCATCTCCGCTTCTGCGGCTTCCAAGGCACCGCACCTGCGGTCCAATAAACAACATGTGCATCACATCTTCTTCCAAATGCCTAAGTCTCAAATCAATCTGTTAAGCATTCGAAGCTCACCCGAAGTCCCCGGAACTTAAACCAAACATACCAACCAGTCCTAAAATATCATACAAACTTAGTCGAGCCCTTAAATCACATCAAGAAATGCTAAAACTACTAATCATCCTCCATTCCAAACTTAATGAACTTAAAATCTCAAAATTCTACAACTATTGCCGAAACTAACCAATCCATTTTCGATTGACCCCAAATTTTGCATGCAAGTCATATTCACCACTACGGACCTATTCCAACTTCTGGAATCGGATTCTGACCCAGCTATCAAAAATTCCACTGTCGGCCCGAAACTCCAAAAATTCAACTTTCTCCATTTCAAGCCTAAATAAGCTACAAACCTCCAAAACACAATCCTGACATGCCCCTAAGACCGAAATCACCCAACAGAGCTAACAAAATTGACAGAATTCTATTCAGGAGCTGTCTTTACATTGTTCCGACTATAGTCCAGATTCTAAGACTTAAAACTCTCATTTGGAGACGAAGTGTCCAAACCACTCCGAAACTCAACATGAACTATCCCAACAAATCACAATAGCAGAAAAAGACACCGGGAAATCAGTTAACAGGGGATCAAGGCGTTAATTCTCAAAACGACTGTACGGGTCGTTACACCATCCCCCTCTTAGAACATTCGTTTGTCCTCGAACGAGCATATAGACATACCTAAAATTATGAAACGATGAGGATAACGACTGCGCATATCCTGCTCGATCTCCCAAGTTGCCTCCTCGACCGGCTAACCCTGCCACTAAACCTTTACTGATGCAACGCTCTTCTACTTCAACTTTCGTACCTGTCTATTCAATATAGCCACTGGCTCTTCAACATAAGATAGATCCTTGTCCAACTAAACTGAACTGAAATCCAAGACGTGAAATGGATCGCCGTGATATCTCCCAAGCATCGAAACATGAAATACCAGATGAACTCCTGCCAAGCTGGGAGGTAGGGCAAGCTCATAAGAAACCTCCCCAATACGCCGCAACACCTCAAAGGGGGAAATAAACTTTGGGCTCAACTTGACCCTCTTTTCAAATGTCATAAATCCCTTCATAGGTGAAACTCGAAGCAAGAACCACTATTCCACCATAAATGAAACATCACGAACTGTCACGACCCAAACTGATGGGACGCGATGGGCACCCGATACTTTACTCAACCGAGTACCAACAAAATATATCTTTTCGTATTATACTATCATAGATAACTGAGTCGCAGAGGCTGCCAGGAAACAAGTAGAATACAACATGTAATACCAACTTATAGATAAGACATATGGGCCTCTAAGACCAGAATAACAACTCGTATACGGAACATAGGCCGAAAAGGCCATATAATCTTTTACGTACATGACATCTATCTACAAGCCTCTAAGAATACATAATTTTTAGAAAGATCGGGATAGAGTCCCGCCATACCAAACAACAAATGTCTAAATCATACTAACCAAACAAGCAACTCCGAAGCAAATGGAGCATACCAACATTTTTTGCTGAGCTGATAGCCTACTTAGAGGGCTCTCGACCTGTCTATCGGAACCTGCGAGCATGAAAAGTAGTGTCCCTGGGTAAATTGGACATCAGTACGAATAATGCATCGAGTATGTAAGGAATGAAAAGTAGTAAATAATAAACATAAGAGAAACACGGTGTAAAAGACTCGACATATAAGTCTTAATAATTCTGTAAATAAGGAAATACTCATAATGTCGTGTAATGCATAGGTCTGTACGTACATAACATCATCAAGCCTCTGAGGGCATCCCATTATATCATCTCAGCCACTGTGGAAAAATCATCAATGTATACCAGCTGATCAGGTAGTGGTGCATATATAACATCATAACCTTTTCCATATCGCATATACATTTATATACGTATATAATGTCATTTGAGTCATGGTTCAATGCACATGTATAAATGCATGAAATACATAAGAAATACGTTAATAAAATTCTCTCAAAATACCATAAAACTCAATATGTCTTTCGGATAAACTTTATCAAATAAGTATTTTTTTTAGACTCATGAACAGACGATAGAATAATAATCCTTATGGGAGAACCAAAATATACACATCTCTAGCATTTCTACGAACAGATTAATTCATGGAAGTTGTGCATTTTCTTGTTTTGTTTGTGTCGTACGGATCAAGCTGCCAAAATGATAAAAGGGATAGCCTTAACATACCTGGACCGGTTCTCTTGAACACTGCTCTAACACACGTCTTTTTTGACAAACACGCAACGACGAATCGAAGTAGGGAAAAATCTGTATAATATTCTTGAAGATCCATGAGAGCTCATGTTATTGATTTTTTTTTTGAAAGCTCACGTGTTTGAACTCTCTAAAGTTATTGAATATGAAGCTCACTAGAGATATTAACCATTGCTCCAAGGTCTGTTTTAACCATTTCTCCAATATTATTGAATATGAGCTCACTAGAAATGTTAACCATTTCTCCAAGGTCTGTTCGAACCATTTCTCCAAAGTTACTGAATATGAAACTCACTACAAATATTAACCATTACGTTGCTAACATTTCTCTTTTAGTCGGATTGAAATGTCATTTGCTTAACTTTGCAAAGTTTTGCACTTTTCCAAAAAAGAAATCAACCCATCCTCACGTGTAACCAATTATCATTTGGTCTAGTGACTCATTTGTAAACTTTGCTACCTTGGCTAGGCTTATGCCATGTGGCAATTCCAAAAAAGGCTCTTATCCACTTAATACCATAATTATCTCCACCATTAATCAATTCTCCACATAATTAAGAATTAACTCAAAATTACTTAAAATACTGCTTATTTTAACACACCTTATACACCTTAGTATCATGTCCATAGGGTACCTTGTATGGTACTAGTCCATAAATACTGGGTATTTTAAATCGGGCCGTATTTTATCCCAAATTGCCATACTTCGACGAAATTCCTTTTTTTTTTGATTTGCTTACCTTCTAACCTTCACGAATTTACTCATTACTTATTTGAAATAGCATCAAATGCTTATAATCTTAAAATAATCCCATTCCCGAATTACGGTGATTGATTTACGATGAAACTTTAACGTACAAAATATGCAGGATGTAATATCTCATTTTCGAGCTTTCACCAATTTGCCTGTGGAATAATTTTACATACAAAAATATGGGGTGTAACATCATTCCCCCCTTTGGAACATTCGTCTTCGAATGTTGACTGATGCACTTATCTTCTCATAACCCATAGCTCCTTCGACTACTTTAATACACTTTTTGCCATTTAGGCAACTGTTCTGTGAATGAATCCCAAATGCCAGGGCAGTCCCCCTTTTAAGACTCTTTTGCACACCACGACTTGTAGTCGGAATTCTTGTAATCTCTTAACTGTTGCTACCTTCTATCATACAACCTTTACGACTCTAACTTTGTATGTGTACCTATGCGACTCTTTTCTTCTCTTTCCTCCAACTTTTAGCCAATCTCTAGGCTTCACTTTGTGAACATATACAAAATTATGCCAAGCTGTCCCTCTGGGCGTCATTAGCTTTACTACATCTAAGTAGGACATACTATACTATAATTCTTACTTCAATTTATCGTTGCGGAGGTCTGCTACCAAATTCCAGCTTACTCTTGTTGCTTATCCCATATATATAAATTCAAGTCCTTTAATGCTTCCTCATTACTATTCATCTTAAGAATGAAGACCTAATCCCAGCTTATACTTTGTGACTTTTGTCTATCCATTATGATTTGCCGCAATATTGACCTACAATATACCACTAATACCTTGAAACTTCTTACGTAAAACCTTGCCACTAGGGATTACATTGCATCGAGGAATATTTGAAGTGATTATCATAACTTATTTCATAGTATCTCGATATGATTCACCTTATGAAGCTATTCTGGTCTTGTACCGTCCGCGAAATCTTTTCTCCTTCTCCCTTTATTGTTTCATCAAATCATTATTAAATCAAAGGCCCAAAAGTTATCTTTTATTTGTCACAATTACACCTTTATTTCACTACCAGGGCAACATTTTATCTCTTCTAAATGCTGCTAGTTTTAGACTCCTTTGAGTTTATTCAGCTATACTGAGCCTTCTATAACTTAGAGAACTATCAACTCTCTTATTTTCATGGGCTTAACCCCAAGAACTTATTCATTATCGTCACCTTCTCACTCACCCTTTCTTGTTCTTACTCTTGTCTTCCCAAAACATTGTCGCTTTATCATGCTCTAGATTGCAACCTCTATATATCCATTTATACTGCTCGCAATCTTGCTTCAGCATAGATTTCCTTGTATTATTCTGGAACATCAAGCGAGACATCTCATCACCTCTATCTCTTCTTTACTCTCTTAGCTAGATCTGTCGGTACCTAGAAACTATAGGTTGGGGAATATACCATTGACGATGCTTCTATCGTTCTTGGATACTTAATCCATGTGCTTTTAGCCTTCTATCCGAAGTATGGACTATCCACAATCTTCTGCATTTGAGTATCTCATACTTTGTTCAACTTTACCTTACTTACCTTGAAATCTCGCATCACATCTTGTATCTCTTTCATAACCTCCCTTCCACATATGTATGATTCACATCCACAACCTGAAGCTTTATTTTAATTCTATCCTGTCTGAGCTTCATGCTGACTTTTTATGAGGCTGTTACTTTTCTAGCTGGCTTTATCGTAGAGCTGTTATACACTATGGTTGTTGTACTATCTCTTTTGTACCTCTGATTTTAAGGTTGGTCCTATAATGTTTTCAATCACAATTTCTATAATTTACTAGGTACAATAATCAAACTCTTGATTTACTTAGTTAATGTAACTCTTTAGTTTCCTTTTCCCTTTGATCAACCTTCGTGTAGGTTAAGCTATCTTCTGATCTGCGGCTCATGGTAATAGCAAGTACTTTAGTCTTTCATGGATGCTATAGAATATCCAGGATATAATCTTCTAACAATTCAATTTTTTTGTCTATAGACCAGACTCAATTCTTCCTTTTAACTTATATTGGAGTCTTCCATGGTTGTATGATTGTCAACATATATGCATACTCCAAAATCGCAAGTCCACTTATAATGTAACCAACTCCGGATCATTCATTGAATATTTTCTTTTGTTCCTCCTCAACTTTCTTTAAACGTAAGCTATTACTTTTCTTGGTCTTCTACCTCCTTGTTACGTGCATACTTATCTTATTTCTCATGCATGCCGGAATTTTTATGCTACTCATATGATCTCGAATATTACCTTTGACTTTACTCCTTGTTCACTAGCCACGGTAGGTTCCTCTTTCTTATGGAGGACATACAATGTTGTTGTTGAACAGTTGTTACAAGACCATTTTCTCTTTAGGTCATTGTGCTTAGGTTGAAGCCTTCCTCCTCATTTCCTCAGTCGGCCTTTCACTATAGTACTTAGGGAGGACCCTCTAACTCATGTAAAGTTGCGAGCTTATTACATCATATACACAATAAAATTTTTGATTCCTTCCTTGCCTACAATTATCCGTAGTTACTTACCTCCACGCCCTTGTTCTTGTAGGGTTGCTTCTGAACTGATATTTTGACAGTCTTCCCAGAGGCATTATCTTTCATTCCCACAATACTCATATGATACCTTTAACAACCGCAACTCTTATCTGAATACTTCTTAAGCATTACAATGATGTTACTGCGAAGATGAGTTCAGTATATTGGGTTTTACTATGTTTATCTTGCACGATATGCTGACACATCTGTAACCTCTTTCTTGGAAATAACTAGGCTCTTCCTTAACCAAGTACCAAATACTCGTTGGTCCACTCTCATATCAATTTTTCGTGTAATCTTTCTCAGGTTATTTCTTATATTTTAACTTACCGCCCGCCCCGTCTCCTTATCTATTACTTTTTTGGCAGGAACCTTTACTTCCTCTCCTTGACGCCGTGTTTGCATAATATTTTGGAATTGTAGAATATATGTATGCTTGGGATAATTGCAATCTCATCCCTTTTTCATTTTTTTCGCATTCTTCCTTTGCCATTCCATAATTTCTAGAACCACTTAATTCTGGCTTAATACCATATCATTTCATAATCCCCCCTTTTGTGGAGTACTAAGAGGTGGAGCTACAATGACCTACATATAGATATTTCACCTCT
Source organism: Nicotiana glauca (assembly GCA_026770625.1). Taxonomy (NCBI): domain Eukaryota; kingdom Viridiplantae; phylum Streptophyta; class Magnoliopsida; order Solanales; family Solanaceae; genus Nicotiana; species Nicotiana glauca. The sequence goes on from MU747753.1 coordinate 43,258, forward strand.
TCATATTTGTCATCCTTTCACATCATCGATGACCCTTACTTGCCTTGCAGTAATCCTTTCTACCAAGGATAGCAAAATTCCTTACTCACGAGGGTGACACTTAGTATAATTAGCATATACAGTCCCTTAAGATGAACTTTGCTCACATTGCTTGTTGTACGAAGCGTCTTCCTGAAGGACCATTCTCCGAATTTCTCATAAATCTTCTTTTGTCATCCATTCTATTATTACCATAACAAAATTTGAAATGCTTATGATGCCGACTATTATCAATCACTCAGTCCCTAATTCATGTTTATTTTATCTTGTTCACCAATCCATACTGGTGCTATTACTCTGGGGTATAACTTTTCCTCTTGGTAATCGCTCTAGTGTTTCGAACTTATTTCTCGAAATGAGGACATGACTGAATGGCCTATACTCTGTTGTAGTCCTAAGGCCTGTCACCTCTCGTCTCTTCCTTCACTTGACTATTGATTTTGTAATATTTTCATCTTTTGATCTACCGTTGTCATCCATGTATCACAACTAACTCATAATGCTTCATTAACTCTTTTCTTATTTCTCGCTAACATTTATGCCTATCACTTTATTCTGAAAACTTGAAAAAGATATTCTTTTGCTTTTAGCTTCCCTTTGCTACATCTAGTGGATCTTCAAGTTGCTTAACATTCTCGCTTTACTAGGGATGCGAGCCATACTAAGGTAATATTTATCTCTTCAAGTCTTATAGTACATGTCTTTGTAGTACTCATATCTGGATGCACTATTTTAGATTGTACCATCTTGGTGTCTCACAAGGAGATCTACTAGCAAACTTGCAATATCCTTCGGAAATGTAAACTAACGCAAAGAATCCATTCACCATATTGGCTTACTCTAATCCCAGTCGGATCCTGATGTTCCGTCCTTTTCTTAAACTATACTTGTTAGCCCCCATAAGGCATAACTAAGATGAGCACGGCCAATTGTACATACCTCTGTTACTTTTGAGGGTAACTCTCAATGCTTATATTTTTCTGCCAGAACTATAATACTCATAATCTTCATTAACTGGGCGCCTCGTACCCTTCTTCAACTTGCTTCTTTTACTTCCTAAAAGCATTGTCTTTCAACATAAAGGTGGATAAATATTCTTTCCTTAAGTTTCCTTATCAAGAGGCTTACACGTCTTAGTATATACATAATCTGCTGAATACCTCATATTTATCCATCATAAGTGTAGACATGTGATTTTTTGCCCTCCCCAAGATTGTTTATATTTAGCATGTGCATATTTAGTTTAGGCCAAATATCACTATTTCAACTAATTTTGACTCTTTTAATTTATTTCATTACAAAAATAAAAATTATAAAAAATATTTTATTTTATGTACCTTTCATAAAATTTAAAAAATACAAAAATAGTACTTTATTTTTATCTTTATATAATCTTGAAAATACCAAAAATATTTTCACTTTTAATATCTAGTTTTATTTTAGTAGTGTGTTCTAATTAATTAAGAGTAAGTTTTATATTTTTATATTTTCGTCTTCTTAGCCCAAAATTAAGACCTAATAAGACATGGATCCAATCCAATTTTAATTTTAAAGCCCAAAAACCCATTAGACCCATGAGATCTTTTTTTTTAACCTTAAAAATCCCTAAGCATAAAAGGACACCTAGAACTAAGACTAAATGAGCGGAAAAATACACAAAAATAGACCTAGACCCTATGGAGATTATCAACTAACCTAACAAAAAAAATAAATTCACCGTTCAACACAAGAGATCCCCCCCCCATTTTTCTCATCTTCTTCAGCAGCAAAGGACCAATTTTGGACTACCCCCTCTATCGACTCATCTTCTTCTTAACCAAGAACACATCATCAACCATAAACACTAGACTCCCACCCCGTCGCTCTCCTGCTTCAACAGGCAAAATACTGGCGACCCCTCATCTGCTTCACCCATCGCTGCTTCATCTTCTTCCTATTCATAACAACGCATCGAAAAAGCCATGAAAATCGAGCAAGAACTCCAGCTTCGAAATGCAATGAAACATTCCTAAAAAAAAGCAAAATTAGCTATGATACCCAGCTGGAATCGATCCTGAAATCATATCTAAACAACCACCAAATTTGTTGCTGCCGAGATTTGGGTTTTCCCTGCGAGTTTGGAAAGCCGTTTTCGAGTCTCCGGTTGTAGTCCAGTGCTTCATTTAATCAATGTCCAAGGTTTCCGGTTCGAGTTCTGTCTTGGGTTCAAGAAGCTTGAGGTCTATTTTTCCCTTGTTTTGCTGTTTTGCTTAATATTGTGATTTTTCTTGTTTCGGATATTGTTTTTTCTTTGTCATATTGATCGCTTGAATTGATATATTGTTGTTCTTTTTGGGGGTGTCTCAGTAATGCTTGAATACTCCGTTCGTTCTATTGGTCATAGTTTTATTGTTGTTTCTTTAATCTGTTCAGGTGGATTTTGATGTATTTCTGATTCCTTGTTTCGTTGTTTCATTGTTTCATTTGAAGATAAAATATTTAAGACTTCATAGTTGCTATTCTGATAGCTGATTTCAACATTTAAAAATGAAAAAAATATTACACACATTTATGTCCATGTTTGTGTCCATAGCAAAAACTGGTTGGATTATTTTCTGGTGAAATGCTTCTTCTTCTCTTCGATAACGAGTTGCACTCTCATTCTAGTGAACTCTCATTAACCCATGTAAAGATCATAATATTGGTTTTAAAATTGCTGAAGATTTCTTTTGGTTTCTATGTTAAAAATGAGAGTTCACATGGGATCTGTTGTGCCATTTTGTTTATTACAGTGGTTTATCTTTATTATGGCTTTAGATTCCTTTTGTATGTTCTAAATAGATTAATTGAACAAGTTTTTATTTTATTTGAATTTTATTTATAATTATAAGAATTAATACTTGGTCGTATTAGAGGACCATTGTTTGATCTTGCAAAAATAATTGGATCTTTGGTAATCAGTATAGAGCATTAATTTAATTAATTAGGTCAAAATCAGAACATTGGGCTCAAGATGAGTATTCGTAGAAACGACTTTAGGCAAATTAATCTACCCTCGTGATTGTGTACACGTTCGCGTGGCATAATTACGACCCCAAAAATAAACCTGGAGTATGCGTTTGTGCAACTTCACCCAAAATTTCTTAATAATAATAAAGCGTTACTAATTGTAGACATGTTCGCATGACATGATTTTTGACGTACCAAACAAATGGGTACACGTACGCGTGACCTATTTTTCAAGATAATTTCTTAATTAAAAAGGAAAAATGCACATAGGTTCTAAAAATAAGTAATTAGACAATTTGATTAAGCCAAGTATGATCAAAGTGATCGTGCAAAAATCACAGAACCCGGGAATGCCTAACACCTTATCCCGAGTTAACATAATTCCTTACCCGAATTTCTGTGTTCGCAGACCATAAATAGATTCAAACTTTCCTCGATTCAGAATTTTAAACTGGTGACTTGGGACACTATAAATTATCCCAAGTGGCGACTCTGATTTTGATCTAAATAATCCCGATTGTCACTTAAATTGGAAAATATTTCCCTATATCCTTGCTGGTGTAAGGAAAAATGAGGTGTGATAGCTTTGGCGACTCTGCTGTGAGTACATAATTTTTGCCCTATATGAATTACTCCTATAAAATTCAAGAAAATAGATTTTTTTCAATTATTTGCCATTTGATAGAACTTCTGTAGGATTGTATTAATTATTTGTATTTTTTTGCACATTTAATTTCCATTACAAATAATGAAAAATGTCAAAATACCATGAATTGCATTTAGGTTTTATTTTTTATATTTTTAGGATTAATAAGTTAATTATTTGTTCCATAAAAAATAAAAATTACAAAAAATGGCTCATTTTACATGTTTATCTTTTAAGTGCTAGATTATTCATTTTCTTTTTAATTTAGGATTTAGGAATTTTTATAATTTTTAGGAAATTGGTTAGTTTTACAATTTAGATTAATTTGGGTTTTTGATTAAATAAAAAAGAAAACAAAAAGAAAAGGTAATAAAAGAGAATTAGACAATGAGGGGTTTATTTTAATTGGGCCAAAGAGATGAAGCCCAAACATTTTGCCCAAATTTGCCCTAAATACACCCCCAAACCCGCCCCAAAATCCAAGCCCAAATCAAATACCCGGTCCGACCCCCTACAACCAAAACGACCCCGTTTCGTCCCTTATAATCAATGCCGTTGGATTTTGATAATCCAATGGCCCAGAACTAAGGACCACCCCAGTATAAAAATGTCCAAATGCCCCATCGTCTCCGTCGTGGTCCGCCAACCGAAAATCGCCTCACGGCGGCAGACCACCTCCAAACACCACCAAAATTACACCCTAGAATCCCCGTCCTCTTCTTTTTATAAATCCCAAAACGGCTTCCCTGAAATCTCCACCAAGATCCTCAAATTCCAGATCTAAAACACCAAACCTAAGAACCCTAAATGCCCAAAATGGCTCAAAAACTTCACCAAACAACCACCACCTCCCCCTCACCTCATATCCCCGCTCTGTTTCACCATAAAATCACCCAAATCCTTTAGATTCCAAATCTGGAAACCTCTAAAGCCCTCAATTTTTCCCTCTTTACCTCGCCAACATTTTTTTTCAGAGTTTGACCCAAGACTTACATTGGTCAATCGTTCTTGACAAGAACGACTGATTAATGTTGATTTTGGGTCAATTCCTAAACCCTCAGGATTATGGTTCGTTGGCAGTGACCGGCCAGGTGCTCAGAGTCCAATTAGTTCATTACAATAAAATAGGTAACTTCTTGTTCAGTACCATTTCTTAGCCATTTTTCTTTCCTTTGACCATTTTCTTGTTAAGGTTTATCTGTTCATAGTTGCATGATTTAGGGCTTTAATTTTTTAGAATGGTTGGTTAACTTCTATAATTAACCATCAATGTTAGTCAGTAGTTTAGGATTAATTCATGCATTTTTCATCAAAGTCATTAGATTTTTAGTTTTTTGCCTAGCGTTTATTTAAATTGGTTTAGTTTGTGTTTAATCAAGTTTGTTTCGAAATCAGCATGTTAGTATCTCATCGTGGTTTGATTCCCTATTAAATGGTAGTGTTAATTGGTTCAAAAGTTCGAATCTCAGAAAATAGATCATTCATAAGTTAATTTTTGTTAATGGCAGTTTCAAATGTTTAAGTGTTGTGTCATTTCTATTTCATCTCAGTGATAAATCTGTTTAGGTTTTAGGGTTGGTGCTATCACGACCCTAAACCCAGACCTGGTCGTGATGGCGCCTCTTGTGAAGACAAGGACAACCGACACATTTTCAATCCAGTTTTTAAGCAATTAAACAATAAGCATCACATCTAAAACATGATATAAACTCATCAGTAACAATGACAATACAAAACAATTCACGGAATACAACCCAACACAGTCCGATACTGGGGTGTCACTAGTCATGAGCATCTACTAAGATCTAAATACAACACGAGGGAGTAAAGTTGTGTTGCGAATATCGGGCATCCACCTCGCTAAAAATCCAATGACTCTGCCTCTGCTCAGCCAATACCCGCTACCGGGTGCTGAAATACCTAAATCTGCACACAAGGTACATGGAAAAAAGTGATTACTCCAATTCGGTAAGTAATAACCATAATTAAAGTCTGAATGGTAAGAAATCACGAAAAAGCGCATCAACATGCTATATAGAAGTAGTACAAAACCAGTAAGAAGCAATTAAGCTGTAAAATCTCTTAAAACATCTTAGCTCGGTTTAAACTTCTTTAAAAATGACCTTTTCAATAGTTGAACAAATGAATGCAAAACAATTAGTGCAGATAAGCACAAAAAATCCGCCCCCCGGGCACAACTACATAGTTAAGCAGGTAAATGATAGGCAAATAAGAAAAATAGACACATAAGGTTCGCCCCTCGTGCACAATGTCAAAAAATCCGTCCCTCGGGCAATATATCAGAACAGTACCAACCCCTCGGGCAATCACATAGAACAATACCAGCCCCTCGGGCTATATCTCATATCACAATGGGTACCCGCGCTCACTCAGGGTGTGCAGACTCCTAGAGGGTCTCCTTACGACCCAAGTACAATATCAAGCCATCTCGTGGCATCATCTCTAGGCTCTCGGCTTCATATCAACAAGCCACCTCGTGACGTACATATTATTGGCCCTCGGCGTCATAATCAAAATCAGTGTATCACCGCCGCGACGTGCAACCCGACGCAAAAGATATCCTCACAATACAGGACCTCGATGTCACGACCCAAAATCCACTAAGGGTTGTGATGGCGCCTGACCACACCATCAGGCAAGCCAACAAAATTACTTAATTAAATTGTCATTTTAATACTCTTGAAAACTATGATTTTCCTCCAAATTTACAAATAAAAAGATAATCGCTTTAATTCAAATTAAATGATAAGCAATTTATACAAAATACTTCATAGCCATCCCAGAATCCGGTGTCACAAGTACATGAGCATTTTTCAAGAGTTTAAATGAAGTACAACAATTGTTCGGGACATAAATGGGCAACAAGTAAATACAATTCTGAGAGAGACTATACTAGCTGCGGGTCGCCTCGAGGAAATACAACTCACCTAGTCTCCGGGTCGCCCATGCTGCTATGCCCAATGGGCCAATAGAAATACCTGCGACGCAAAT
>MU747753.1:75642-137297 GCA_026770625.1 Nicotiana glauca
CGATTGGTCCAATGACATCCATTCCCCAGGCGGCGAACGTCCATGGTGAGCATGTTGCATTAAGCTCGTTTGGAGGTACTTTTATCATATCTGCATGTATCTGACAGCGATGGCACCTTTGCACATACTGGATGCAGTCCATTTCCATAGTCATCCAAAAATACCCTGCTCGGAGCATCTTCTTTGCCAAAACAAAGCCATTCATGTGCGGTCCACATGTTCCTGCGTGCACTTCATTCAATAGTTTGGTTGCTTCTCTCGCATCGACACACCTTAACAAACCCAGATCGGGAGTCCTCCTGTACAGGATTCCTCCATTGTGAAAGAAGTTGTTGGATAACCTCCGGAGCGCGCGCTTCTGTGTAGCATTGGCAAGCTCTGGGTATTCTCCTGTTGTCAAGTATTCTCTGATGTCGTGGTACCATGGCTTCCTATCGGCTTCTTCCTCAACGTGAGCATAGTAAGTTGGCTGGTCATGAATCTTGACCTGAATGGGGTCAATGAAATTCGTATCTGGATGGTGAATCATGGATGACAGTGTGGCTAGTGCATCGGCGAACTCATTCTGTATTCTCAGAATATGCTGGAATTCCGTTTTTCTGAATATCTTCCTCAACTCCTGTATGTGATGTAGGTAAGGGAGTATCTTTGGATTCTTGGTTGCCCATTCCTCTCGAACCTGATGTATGAGTAATTTCGAGTCTCCAATCACTAGTAGCTCCTGAACGTTCATGTCGATGGCCAGTTTGAGCCCTAAGATGTAGGATTCATATTCGGCCATGTTGTTGGTGCACGGGAACCTGAGCTTGGCGGATACTGGGTAATGCTAACCGGTTTTTTATACCAGGACTGCTCCTATGCCAACTCCTTTGAAATTCCCAGCTCCGTCGAAAAACATCCTCCAGCCGCCATAAGATTCTGCAATGTCTTCTCCTATGAAAGATACCTCTTCATCAGGAAAATACGTCTTTAGAGGTTCGTATTCTCCTCCCACGGGATTCTCGGCGAGGTGGTCTGCCAAAGTTGCCCTTTGACTGCCTTCTGAGCAACATAAACAATGTCGAACTCGCTTAATAGGATTTGCCATTTGGCGAGCTTGCCGGTAGGCATGGGCTTCTGAAATATATACTTTAACGGATCCATCCTTGATATGAGATAAGTGGTGTAAGCACAGAAATAGTGCCTCAACTTCTGAGCTACCCAGGTCAGATCACAACATGTGTGTTCTAATAAAGAATACCGAGCCTCATACGGAGTAAACTTCTTGCTGAGGTAGTATATGGCTTGCTCCTTTCTTCCGATTTCATCATGTTGTCCTAAAACACAACCAAACGCTCCATCCAATACTGTGAGATAAAGTAATAGGGGTCTCCCTAGATCAGGCGAAACCAAGATCAGCGGCGTTGACAAGTATTCCTTGATTCTGTCAAAAGCCCTTTGACAATCATCAGTCCATTTGGTGGCAGCATCCTTCTTATGCATCTTGAAGATAGGTTCACAAATGACATTGGACTGAGCTATGAATCGACTGATATAATTGAGCCTTCCCAGAAAGCTCATCACATCCTTCTTGTTCCTTGGCGGTGGCAACTCTTGAATGGACTTGACCTTTGACGGATCCAATTCTATTCCTCGGCGACTCACAATGAAACCCAATAGCTTTCCAGCAGGAACCCCGAATGCACACTTGGCGGGATTCAGTTTCAAGTTGTACCTCCTCAATCTGTTGAAGAATTTTCTCAGGTCTTCCATATGATTTGCAGCTTTCTTGGATTTGATGATGACGTCATCCACATACACCTCGATCTCTTTATGTATCATGTCATGAAAGATAGTAGTCATGGCCCTCATGTAGGTGGCACCAGCATTCTTCAAACCAAATGGCATCATTCTGTAACAGTACATCCCCAATGGCGTGATGAACGCCGTTTTCTCTGCATCTTCTTCATCCATACATATCTGATGGTACCCAGCAAGACAATCGACGAATTACTGCAGTTCATGCTTGGCGCAGTTGTCAATCAGGATGTGTATATTTGGATAAGGGAAGTCATCTTTGGGGCTGGCCCGATTGAGATCCCAGTAGTAGACACAGATTCTAACCTTCCCGTCCTTCTTTGGTACTGGCACGATGTTGGCTAACCATGTTGGATACTCTTCCACTTTGAGAACCTTAGCTTTGACTTGCTTAGTAACCTCCTCTTTGATTTTCAAACTCATGTCGGGTTTGAATTTCCTGAGCTTCTGTTTTAATAGAGGACATGTCGGATCTGTTGGCAACTTGTGAGCTACAATGGATGTGCTGAGACTAGTCATATCGTCATATGACCAGGCAAAAATGTCCTCATACTCTTTTAAGAACTCTGTGTACTCTTTCTTTTCTGATGACGACAAATGCACGCTGATGCGCATTTCTTTGATATTCTCTGTATCTCCCAAATTAACAACCTCAGTTTCGTCCAAGTTAGACTTAGGTCTGTTCTCAAAGTTCTCGACCTCTCTGACAACCTCTTCTGGTATATCATCTTCCTCTCCTGAATCTATATCCGTTGTTGTGTTGCCTCGTTGCAAGTTACAGTCGTCGGTTCATCATCAAGATATGTAATAGTAATGCTGTGTAAAAATAAAGTAAATGATAAAGAAAAGTAATAAGAGCGAGATATGAAAATAAACTTGGAAAATGCTTTTGATTAAATTCATAACTATTCGACACATCGGAGCTCTTTTCAAAAGTAAAGACAATGCGGAAAAGTAAAATCAACTAAAAAGTAAAATGCGATGCATGGTGCGTCATTTAGCCTTGCTACCCCGAAGCTTTCTGGGCACTGGTGGTCCTGACTGACCAATTGGTGAGGCGTTCCCCTCGGTTCATAGCTTGAATGGAAGGGATTTCCTCCCCTTCCTCCTTGAAGATAACACAACAGTCCATATCATCTCCCAGAAACAGGTTCTTTATCGCTGCCAGTGTTTCGTCTTCCTCTTATCCGTATATAATGTCAGTAGGCTAAAAGGTCTATTCCAGCTAAGGTATAGGGTGCTCTAGTGGATAATAGGGACTACGCCATAGTGGTGACCATTCGTTGAACTCTTTCCATGTGTACTCATACCCTAGGCTAAAAGTAGTACCGTGCTTCTTCAGCTTGATGGGTTTGGTGATACCCTGGAGATTCTTGCCAAGTCCTTTTCCAGGTTCATACCCGCTCCAATTCAGGATGCTCTCAATCTTGTTATCCCACCACTTGTCTTTTTCTATGGCATTAACTCGCTCGATCTAATGGTATGTTTCTCCGCCTATTCTTCTTCTACCTCTGATCATTGGGATGGATTGGCGACTGTATATAGGGTTGCTATCATCGCCATGAATGATCACTTCCGGATGATTCCATTCAAACTTCACTGTTTGATGTAGGGTTGATGCCACAGCCCCAATGGCATGGATCCAGGGTTGTCCCAGCAATAAATTGTAGGATGCTGGCACGTCTATGACTTGGAGGTCAACATCAAACCAGGTAGGCCCCATTTGCAGACACGGTATAATTTCCCCAATGGTAGATCTTTGAGACCCATCAAAAGCTTTAACATTGATATCCCTATCTTTGATCTCATGCAAACGTTTCCCCAATGTTCTAAGTGTCACTAGCGGACAAATGTTGAGGCTAGATCCCCCGTCGACCAGGATCCTGGTGATGAAATAATCTTCGCATTGCACAGTGATATGCAACGCCTTGTTGGGACTAAGTCCTTCTGGTGGTAACTCATCCTCGTGGAAGGTGATCTTGTGACTTTCCAACACTTGTCCTACCATATTTGCCATTTTGCCTCCGGTTATGTTGTTGGGAATATAAGCTCCACTCAATATCTTCACCAAGGCATTTTTATGTGCCTCGGAGCTTTGCAGAAGAGCCAGGATGAAAATCTGCGCTGGTGTTTTATTCAGTTGCTCAATGACCGAGTATTCCTTGGCTTGTATTTTCCTCCAAAGGTCATCGGGTCAAGTTTCAACAGGCCGCCCGAAGGCCTGCTTGCTGGACTCAGCTAAATGATCTGGAGTGTATACCCTGCCGACTCTAGTCATGCCCTGTGTGGCGATCGCTTCTCCAGTATGTGTTTTCCCTTTTCTCCTAGCTTCCGCTTTGTAATTCCAAGGTATGGTGTTTGACTTGAACAGGGTCACATCTGTCATGGAAACTGGAATTGGCACCCTTGGAGGTAACACATCAATTTCAAATGGTGGAGGTGCCTTTGGAACTCTGAACTCTACCTCAATTGGTTTTGGCGCCTTTGCAGGAGGCACTTCAAAATCGATTGGTACAAACACATTTACCACATTTCCCTCAGAGGGCTGGATCTGAACAACAATGGGATTGAGGGTAACCGTCAGTTTCTTAGGCTCATCTCCTTCGACAATCAATCCGATTAACACTTTAGGGTCCCAATCATTCTCTATCTCGATCATATGGACGCTTCCACCCTTGTGGTCAGGCAGAGGGTTGTTGCAAACATTGGGAGCAGGATCCCTTGCCACAATGACCTTGTTATCAATCAAAATCGGAATCTTATCTTTCAACGAGCGACACGCGTCGATGGTATGGCCTTTCATTCCGGAATGGCATGCGCAAGTTTTGTTTGGATTGACCCACTGGGAGGGATTTTTTGGAGTTATGGTTGGGATAGGAGTAACATAATCGGCTATTTTGAGTTTTTCATATAGTTAGTCGATTGGCTCGTATGGCGGTATATTGTCTGAGGGGTCTGCGGTCAAAATTTTGTCTGGGTCGAGGAAAGTTTTGGCGAGTTGGTAGTGATGGCTAATGAGAAGGTTAGGAGTTATATTCTTGGTACACGGGTGTAGGTTGGGAATATCTTGGTGAGGTGGGTTGATATGTGGGTGGGGGAGGTGATTGGTAGGCAGATAGTGGCATTTGGTATGTAGGTGAGGGTGCTTGTTAATTTAGGGTAGGTTGATACGTGAGTGGAGTTGAGGGATAGGTTTGGTACTTCATAGGGGATTTGGTTCTTTGTGCAGCCATTACGGAATTCACGTCCTTTTTCTTTGACGTGCCACCAGACTGTAAGGCCTTGTTGGTGGCCTGTAATGCTTCGAGATTGGTGACCATACCATTCTTGATACCTTCTTCGATTCTTTCTCCCAACTTGATGATGTCGGAGAATTTCTGACCCTCTATTAACATCGATCTCTCATAGTATTGCGGATCCTGAGCCCGGACAAAGAACCTATTCATCTGCTCTTCCTTGAGGGCTGGCCTGACCTTGGCAACTTCTGACCTCCAACGAGTTGCATACTCGCAAAAGGTTTCTGCGGGCTTCTTCTTCAGATTCTGGATATAGAACACATCCGGTGCGTTCTCCGTGTTGAACCTGCACCGGTCCATAAAGTCGGACGCCATGCTCACCCAACTTGTCCACTTCTTTGAATCCTGGCCGATGTACCAAGACAAGGCATCGCCTTCCAGACTCCTCATGAACAGCTTCATGCGGATTTTCTCGTCCTTTCCAACTCCTACCAGCTGTCACAATACATTCTTAGATGGACCTTGGGATCACCTGTACCGTCAAACATCTCGAACTTGGGAGGTTTGTACCCCTCCTGAAGCTCAACATCTAGCTGAACACAAAGATGTTCAAAGTTCAACCCTTGAACACCTTTGCAACCCTCGACACCTTGGACCCGACTAGTCAACTTCTTGAGTTCGGCGGCCAAATTCCTAATATGGGAGTCCTTGCCATCTGATTTGGGTGCACTTGAGATTGGCTGGGTATAGCGGGGTGTAGTGTCCACAAAGATAGGGGTGTTATGGTCGTTTGTGGTGTTTGTGGTTCGGGAATGAGCAGCTGAGTGTTGTTGCATGTGTTGCAGGCTTGGGTATTGGCAGTTTGTACTGGTGGCTGTGGAGATATGGGGTTCTAGGTGTTGGCATCAGCAGCGACAAGAGTGATTGATAGGCTTGCCAGGTTCCGAACTTGTTCTAATTTTCCCGAAATCTCAGCAAAGTCTGCTCAAGATGAGCAGCAGTTTCCTTGGTAATTGGAGTGTTCTGAGAAATTTTCTCAATTTCCTTTCTAGCGTTTGTATCTCCCATTTTGCCTTTGTTCCTGTTTCTGGTAGGACTCGGAGGAGGAGGAGGTGGAGGGCCCTTGGATCTTGTTGAGTATGCTGATGGTGCCAGAATACACGAACTAACCTTTTGGAAGGGGAATAAAAATAAAAGAAAAATAAAAAGGTAAAAAGTTAGTGCGGATTCTGAAAAAATAATATTGCGGTATTTAAACACGTTGTGCAGGAATATAAATCGTTTCCTAATTTGGGTGCCTCATTGTGCCCAAGGTAGGCCTAGCGAAAAGTTAAATTTGGAGAACTTATAATGCTAAATGCCTCATTTTATTGATAAAAATAAGACGAGTCTAAAACGTAATTTGAAATAACGGAAAGATGTCACTAATGGCCAGTGGCCTTATTACATTAGGAAAGCAGGAAATAAAAGATCCTAACTACTTGGTCCCAGATGACCTTCCCCAGATTCGGTATTCTTGCCTCCCTCGTACAGCTGCATCAACTCGCGCAGTCCTAGCAGCAAATAGGCTCGAGCCAAATTTCCGTCTTCACTTCCCTTAGCATTTTGGCAGTCTTCAATCCTCTTCAAGAACTTTCCTTCCAACTCTACTAGACCTCTTTCTAGATACCCTAACCGCTTGTTGGCATTGACAGCCATGTTCTTCCACTCGTTGATCAATTTCTGGTGAGCTTCTTGTATTTCCCGGTGCTCATTTTCACACTTTCGCATCCTCTTGCGCAATTGATTATATTTAACCTGTGCTGCAGCTTTCTCATCAATAAGTCTATGACTTCGGACGAACATTGGGTGACCTAAACCAATGTGATCGTCTTCTAACCAACCCGAATAATGCGGCACATACCCTGCATGATACCTGTCTGCTTCAATAGTTTCTCTCCCCAAGACGAGCTTGCAATGCCACATATGTTGAGCTTGACACCTGTGCGGGCTATCATCGTCTTGAAAGTCAGCCTTGAAATGACTCATTTTGTCTACCCTTGGTATCATTTGTTTCCTCCCTGCTTGCCTCATGGCTCGAAGAGGGACATAATGATGAGTTCCCCTCAGACTGATGAGTATGAGGAACGGTGCATCTCGAGAACGAACAATGAACTCCCCTGTTGGGAACCACTCGAACATCCACTGTACTAGCTCTTCCTTTAGATTTTCAAATAGCTCTACCGATCCTCCAGCATCCTCCGGCTGAGCGAACATGTTGGGCATGAAGTTCATTCGCTTGGGGTGGTGGAAAGCGATATGGTCACCCCAATCCCTACGTATAATCTCCTGTCGGTAGTCACCTTTTTGATGGTGTTCTATAAGCCAGAGTTGAAGTAACGGATTACAACCCTCGAAGTATGGGCCCCTTGTTGACATTTCCCAATGCTCGATAGATTTCAGTAATGATCATAGGCACTATGCTGAAAGACTGCCCGTCGATCCCTTCCATTAAGGTTTTGGTTACCATGGCTAGTTTGGTATGGATCCTAGCTTTCTTCATGGGAAAGATCACCATACCCAAGACACAAAACATGAATACAAAGACCCTCCTATGTATATGCCCTAAATAGGTAAGGGCGAATTCGCAGTGTAGGTGCGGTAGGACTTGCTATGGCCAAACCTTTAATAAGGAAGTCAAATGTTATATAGGAATCTTTTAGGCAAGTCAGATCCGGATTCTTCTTGAGTCCCATCATTTTGAGGAAACCCCTAACCTTGTGATTCTCTAGCATAAGTAGACCTGGAGTCTCCCAAGGAATTCCACCTAGACCCCCTATTTCTTCTAGAAGGGGTCATTTCGAGGTCCCCGAAGTGAAAAACCAACCGATCACTATCCCAGAACAGAGTTGCAGCCTCTACGATTTTGATGTTAGGCTGTATTTCCAGCAGTGAGGGCAAATTCCCTAAGTGCTTGCTGACAAGGGTCTGATCGCTGGCATGAAGATCCTCCCACCAACATAGCAACCTTGGGTGAATGTTAGATACCATACCGAATCTGGGGATTTCGTGCCTCATTTTCTGCAAAACAAAAGGTTATACCCAGACTCGACTATTTAAATCAATAATTAGCATAAAAGCATTTAGTTCTCCAAATAAATGCAGACAATGTGAAGGCGTCCGTTTGGGTTTCGAGGAAACCCGATGGACTTTGGTTTAGGCCATCTTAATGAGTCATTATGCGGACAACATAACTGACTCGGCTAAGTTTGGCAATTTGATAGAGTAAGGTTTCTATTTTTTGATGTGCTAGACAAGGTACCCTTGAGCAGACAACTCAAGAGGGAAAGGCATGGAACTGTCGACTACACCGTTGATCGACTGGTTTTATCGAAAAAATGCCTTTGCCACATTTAGGGGTTATAATATCGGAAGGGCACAATCACTCATTATAAGTGTTGCTATAGGATTTGTTTTGGCGCGAGTGGAACATGATGTTGAAGATGCAGTTACAAAAATGAAGCAAATTGCATGTATTTTCAGGTTCATACAGTAAAAGATTACAGTAAATGCTCAAAAATTACAACGATATTGAAATAGTAATAAAGCAGTAAAGGAAGAAATTAAAAGAAAGGGAGAACATGGAGAGCCAAGTCAGTAATCATGATGAAATAATTAAAGGCGGGAAATAAAAGCAATTAAGGAATCAATAAAGTCACAAGAGCATGTAATGGTAAAAACCTTTAAAAAATTCTCCAGCAGAGTTGCCATGCTGTCGACGCCCCCTTTTTCCCCCCTTCTAAAAGAAAGAAATCGGATTTACGACATTATGGACAAAATAACTCGTATTCCCTTTTGAGGAATCGGGTTATGGAATTTGAAGAGTCGATACCTAATGGTTATAGTGCATTAGGACACTTTAAAGAGAAGAAGTGATTTTGAAAGAAAAACCAGAGTTCGGGTAAGGGCTTGAGATTATCTCGAGGGGAAGGTGTTAGGCACCCCTCAAGATCCACTAATATGGTTCCCGGCCACGCTTTAATTGTGACTTTAAAAGGAAGTGAGAGAAAATAAGTAAAGCTTTACACATAAGAATCACGAATAAGTTTCAAGTTTTTAAAAGGGTAAAAAAGACAGAAAGAGACAGTTTTTTAGAAAAAAGGAATTAATTTGAAGAACAGAATTAAAGAAGACACTGCAAATAAAAGGAAAAGAAAGGGGGTCCTAGGTTTATACAAAATATGGATCACATCAATGCAATACCCAGCAATCACTCCTCAAAAGAGGGGTCGCACGAGATATTAGCGCACCGGTCATCATATCCATATTCTACCCTTCCCACCACGTTAAGGTATTTAAACGCGATTAGTCTCGTTTACTTATTGCATGCTAGTACCCGTACCAACCTATCAGTCCCGGGGTATTAGGACTTCTAATCCTAAAGGGAAAAAAATGGGTAAGACATATATGGGGTTTAAAGGACAAAATACTAATTTCGACAAACAAAACAAATAGCAAGTAAAGGGGATTGACAAACAAACGTGCAAGGCTCACATGAAACCCCATAAGTCATATAGCATATAATTTAACATGACTTGCACATACTAGTTTGGTCTTTAAATTAAAATTTTAGCGGCGGACGGACTAGTTTAACACATGGAATCAGATAAAAAGTCTGCCTTAGGCAACTCGGATCCAATTGTCAGAGATTGAAATATTTTAACTGAGTTATTCAGAAAAAGTACTGATTCCAGACAAGAGCCTAATGCTGAAGAGTTAAAACACGGAGTTGAAAAAATTACAGAAATTCAGAAATGACTTTAAAATCAGCAGATTTGTTTGAGTGAAAATACAGTAGAAGAAGGGTTTTCAAAAGTGAAAATACAGAAAGAATTATTTAAAAGAGTGTTATGAAAGATAGCTTCAAAAGATGAATAGAATTTGGGCAGAAGATTTAAAGGGATTATCTCGGACAGATTTGCAGAATTTTTTTAAAGCATTACAGATTTATAGGAGTTTTTATTGAAATAAAAAACATTATATCGAACGTTAATGCCAGTTAACAGGTTGTTGTTACTTAAACAGATTTTGGGACGAACCTCTATAGACAGACTTGGTTTTAGAACTTATTACAGAATTGGTAAACAGACGGCATATTTTATTATCCTATTGTTTTTCCTAACGCGTATGCATTTCCTATAGACATGATTTCTATATGCAACTTCTTACATGAATATTAAATCCTATTGGAAGGGTTTCTAATGATTTGCAAGATGATAAAGCATTAAACCGTATAAGCAGATTTTCTAGATGACTGGATTATGCGTATTATGCATTAAATTCTATAGACATGGTATCTAGTCGATCTAGTTAAAACGTTAAACTTATAGATGATATCTAGGTGATTAAAATATTAACACTATAGGCATGGTATCTAGGTGACTGAATTACAACATTAAACCTATAGGCATGGTATCTAAGCGACTGAATTACAACATTAAACATATAGGCATGATATTTACCCTTTGATGCAGTAAAATAATCCCCTCCCATACCCTTTTTCAAGTATTTCCCCGAGTTCCTTATACGAATCTTATTAAAGAACCAGAAAAATAATGAAAGAAGAAGTAAAGTACATCAAAGCCTACAGCTAGATCCAAACCGCCTAATGAAATCTTAGTGTCTAATAACATGAGTTTAGCCAATTCCGAATTCCAGATTTCCAAGGCCTTCTCTCACGCAAAGTGTTTCAAAGTCCCAAGGAGCCTCAAGGAATCCAGGCAGTGTGGAATTGTTGTAACTGGATAGTGCAAAAGTGTGGAATGGCTAGCCCTAAAGCATCCAAGTTCAGAGGGAGCTCCAGGGTCCCAAAGCATGGCTTACCAAAGGGGGGAAGAACGTAGAAACTAGGAATAAGTGCAAAGTGAGAGAGGAGTTAGGGAGCCATAGCAGAGTGTGGTCATACCCAGCCATGGGCAGAGACTGGCACACTTCTGACCATCTGATTGGCCAACAAATAAAGAGCAGACTTTTAGAAGTAAAACTTGGGTCTGGATGGTGATTAGGACACCACCAGTCCTGAGTTAAGGCTCAGCACATAACGGGTAAAGGGAATGGGAATTGATTTGAGTAGTGGTTCAAGAGAACCTGATTCTAAGTCATGAGTGGCAACAATAGAATGCCAATATGACTCAGAATTGCACTCACACATAAGAAGTGGGTCAAAGGGACAGGGAATCACATAAGAAAGCATTTACGGAAACATGAGGAAAGCAAGAAAGCACAACAGACTTAAAGATGCAGAAACATAATGAAAGAGAGCATGACAGACTAGGATGAACACATAGTGAAGAATGCATAGCAGAAGAGGAGAAGTAAACACATAGTTTGGAGGGTATTATTTAATTAGAAGGACATACCAGTTGCAAGCTTTAGAATAGCAGAATAGTAGAAGGAAGTAATAGCCAGAAGTCAACAGGAGCAGGCTCAGAAACTTTAACAAATATTTGAGAGTTCAAGAGTAACTCAAAGGTATTTCAGACACTGAAAGAGAGAGGAGCACAGTACTTAGTATCAGAAATAGGGGTAGTAATAGCGAAGGTATTTGAAATTGTATAGTGAAAAAGTATTCAAAGTATTTTATAATCAGAAGTGTCTGTGTGTGTGATCTGAAGTGTTTGTGAGGTTTTTGTGTGTAGAAAGTTTTGTGTAGTGTCTTGTTTTTATAGCGCAGAAAACGAGTAAGCAAAAAAAAAACAAGAAAGTAGTTTACAATCAATCACAGAAAGTCTCCCTAAGGTTAAGGGATTTGATTTGAAACAGGCATGAGACGATAAAGGAAAGATGAATAATTATAAACCTTTCCAAAGTAATATAACACATGTAAATAAATAGGGATTATTTAAGGCAAGAATCCTATGGCACATGATTTGTGAGAAATAAGGCAAGTAGGTCAATCAAACAGCCAGTAAAAATCTTTGTTCGAATGAACTTAGTCAGAAAAAAGGTGAGGAAAAGTTCAATTGGAAAATCAATAACTAATCAATCAAGCCTTATTAAAAGAGATTGGAATCAATTACAAGTTGGAAAACCCTTTTGAAAGAAAAACCCTCATATATAAGCACACAAGCGTCAAGCAAGAAAGAAAAGGTTGGCATAGACAGTCTCAAAATCATAAGCGAAAGATTCCAGTTCAGTCTAGGGTTTCAAATTCGAGTAGGGTACAGAAAGGAGAGGGCAAGCCATCGAACAGACTCAGAGAGTCTCATGAGAAAGCACATAGATATAATGGCAAGTTTGAAGCAATAGAGTAAAAACAAAGCATGTTCAAGAAAAGCTCAGAACTCAAGCAAGTTCAAGAGAGAATAGAGGTGACATAGAACTTAAGAAACAGTAGGCGAAACAGGTTTAGAACTCAAACAAAATTCGAGTGAAGGCAAACAAAAGCTCAGTAAGAAAATGGTAAAGGAACACATAAGCTAGACTTGTGAAAGCATGCTGTAGAAACAGTAGAAGAGATAACATAGCACAAGTAGAAGAACATGCATAATAATGGTAAAACATAAGAAGATAAGAGAAAATATGCACAAGAGAAAACATATAAGAACAAAGCATATACAACCAGATTCACATAAAGAAAGAAGAAGAAGAAGAAACAGAAATCGTTTAAAAAGTTTTGGAAACCCTAAATTGAAACTGACTGATTTTGAAAAGAGAAATTTGGGAAAAAGCTTTGAAACCTCGAGTACACCACAGATCTATCACAGATCTAAGAAAATAAAGAGAGAAAGAACCTCAAACAGCTTTCAGGGTTTCTCAGAAACCCTAGAAATGAGAAGGCTTGGAAAGGATCTGGCCTAGAACAGGTCTGGACCATATCTAGGCTCTTGAGGCTCGAACACGTCGGAACGGAGCCGGAGAAGCCACAGGAACACAAATCGGTGGAGGATCTGATTAGGACTCGTTGAGGTTGAACCTCGAAAGCTTTGAATAGCCGCGATTTGGGGTGAAGGGAAGTGAGCACAGGCTGTCCATGGCCTGAGAAGCCATGGACTCCGACGAGAACTGGCCAGAGAAGACGTCAGAGGCGGCTAGGGTTTTGAGTGTTAGAGAGAGTTTGAGAGAAAAAGGGGGGTTTGAGGGCGGTGGTCGAAATGGAAATAAGAATGGGGTTAGGACAGTTTGAAATTAAAAAGGAAAGGAAGGATGTGGGCCGTTGATCAAAATGATCAACGGTCAGGATTAAATGATACCAACGGGCGGGTATGGACAAAACGGGTAAAAAATGGAATTGGGTCGTTGATTAGGGGGCCTGATTTGGGGTCAAATGGGGTGCAATTTGGGCTAAATTTTTAATGAAATAGGGCAAGATTTTAAATAGCCACTTCTCCCGGTTTTGTTTTATAAAAATAATAAAAAGATTTCTGAAACAAATTGAAGGTGCTAAATTAATAAATAATATATAAATATTAAATTAAAAAATAATGGAGCTAATTTTATAATTATAAAATATTATTAATTACGAAATAGGCCATAATTGCAATTATATGCAATTTGATTTTAAAAATGCCAAATAAATTGGTAAAAAAATGCAAAAATCACCCTAATTATATTTTGGTGTAAATATGAGAATGAAATAAGTTATTCATCAAAGAATGATAATTTTGGAGATAATTTGGATTTTGTACTGTTAAAATAGAAAATAAATTGACCTTTAAAAAATCTAAAAAAAAAATTTGAGAAAAATACCAGAACTTTTGGGCATGCTTATATATGCATACATATGCTATTTTTGAAAGTATTTTGAGTATAAAAAATTATATGGGGAAAAATTGGGTATCAACACCCAGAAACCGGTGTCACAACATTCACAAACTATCTATGATAACTACATACAAATGTTTGAAAGCGACAAACACAGTCTACTTGAAATACAAATGATAATAGAACATAATAACAGATAGAAGAGATGTCGGGCTTGCGAACGCTTGCAGGGCTACATCAGAATCTCGGTGGACTGAAAGCTGGCTCCCCTACTGCTGCTGACCCAGTGCTACTCCGGTATCAGCACAGAGTGCAGAGTGTAGCATCATCACAACTGAACCCATGTTCTGGTAAGCGTCTGGCCTAACCCCCGCGAGGTAGTGACGAGGCTAGGACCAGACTCCAGATAAACCTGTATAGTTATATAATATACGGCGAAAAAATAAATAGGAAATAAGTAGTTTAAAAGGGAGGGGGTACATACTTCGGGGAACATATAAAATCCAACAGGAACTAAATAGAAATCTGAAAGGACAATATGATAGCTACAACAATACAGTAATACTACTGTTGCGGCGCCCAACCTGATCCCTTATCATTTAACACTGTTACGATGTGCAACCCGATCTATCTATATAATTGTAACGGCGTGCTACCCTATCCAATATAAAATTTATTGCGGCGTGCAACCCGATCCAATATAACATTATTGCAGCATGCAACCCGATCCATATATAATAATTGTTGCGGCGAGCAACCCGATCCATATATAATAATTATTGCGGCGTGCAACCCAATCCATATATATATATATATATAACAAAAATGTTTTTGCACACAACCCGTTCCAAATATACCGTCAACAATAATCATAATAACCATCCCGACAAGGGAATTCAACAACTCAAGTATATACGTCCTGGCAAGGGAGAATCAGCTATTACCAATCTTAACTCAGCTCCTACTCATCTCAGTTATCACCATTACTCAATCATAAGTAGATTCCATAAAAATAAAATAAGTTTTTGTTCAATATCAATGTTTTACCCACTAAAGCATCCTTAGTACCATTTAAGAATACAACAAGTTTCAATTTAAGACTTACGGTCATGTTCGACACCAATGTATAAATGCTCTTCACCATGCTTATACGTCGTATACAATAAGAAGCAAATAGCAAATAGGACTCAACTCCTAATCCCTCAAGCTAAGGTTCGACCAAACACTTACCTCAATCTTCCACGCCCAACTCAATACTCAATTACCGCCTTTCCTCTCGAATTCGGCTCCAAATCAATTGTATCTACACATAATCGACTTATAACATGAATAAATGCTAAAAAATTCAATTCCAATGTTCAATTATAGCTTTCTAATCATTTTTCCCAAAAATCCAAAAATTGACCCCGGGCTTACTTGGTCAAAACACGAGGTTCGAACAAAAATCCAATTCCCCACTCACTCACGAGCCCGAATATATGATTAGTTTTATAATTCGACCCCAAAATGAGGTCTAAGTCGCAATTAATGAAAAATCCCTAATTATACCCAAATCCCTCATTTTCTACCCTTAATCTCATGATTTAGGCCTAGAAATATAGTGGGTGTTGATAAAAATGGAAGAAAACAAGTTAAAGATCGCGTAGAAGGAAATTCCTCTAGCATCATTTACACATCGTGTTTGCGTGGGCCATCCCGCGAACGCGAAGAAGAAAACATCAGTACACCAGAACAACTATTTCTACAACTTTTCTTAAGTCCAAAACTTTTCGAAACACACCCGAGCCCTCGGGATCCTAACCAAACAAACGTACTAACTCAACAACATCATACAAACTTATTTGTGTGGTCAAATCTCCAAAATAACCTTAATAACAACGAATTAAACCTCAAAATCAAAGAACTTTTCTCAAACTTCATAAAACATCAACTTTAGCAATTTAGGTCCGAATCACGTCAAACGACATTCGTTTTTCACTAAATTTTACAGAAATGTCTTAAATCATATATAAGACCTGTACCGGGCGTCGTAACCAAAATACGGGACCGATACTGCCATGTTCTAATCAAATTTCATTTCAAATTTCCTCAAAACAATTTCAGAAAATAATTTCCTTTAAAAATCATTTCTCGGGCTTGGGACCTCGGAATTCGATTTCGGGCATACGCCCAAGTACCATATTTTCCTACGAATTCTCTGGGATTGTTAAATTACGAGTCCGGGTCCGTTTACCTAAAATGTTGACCGAAGCCAAATTAATTCATTTATTAGCCAAATTTTATTATTTTTTACAGATTTTTATATTTAAGCTTTCCGGCTACGCGCTCGGACTGTGCACACGAATTGAGGTGACTCTGAATGAGGTTCTTAAGGCCTCGTAAATACAGAATTTAATTTAAAAGCAAGTGATGACATCTAGCGAGACTGTGTTCAAAATCCCTGATGCCTAACACTGTGCTCCAGAACCAATTTTTAAGGTCTTGGGTCCGTACTCTTATGCTCCTCATTTTGAGCCTCCTGGTGAGACTGGAAAGCCTGCTAAGATAATGGAGCAAGATGAGATATCTAGAAAGCTGAAAGGGTTTAAGATGCTAAAGTTTAATTTGTATGATGGGCGTGGAGATCCAGTAGCCCATCTGAGGGGTTATTGCAGTGAAATGATAAGTGTTGGCGGGAAAGATGGGTTGCTAATGGCATATTTCAGTGAGAGTCTGACTGGGGCGGCTTTGGAATGGCATACTCGTTAAGATGTCGGTAAGTGGCATACATGGGATTACATGGCTCAAGATTTTGTACGACACTTTCAGTACAATAAAGACATTGTCCCAGACCGCTCCTCCCTATCTCAGATAGAAAAGAAATCCAAGGAAAGTTTTAGGGAATTTTGGCTCAAATGGAATGAACAAGTTGCTAGGGTCAGTCTTCTGATTGATAGAAAAGATGTTGCTGAGCCCCGCCAACGATAGGATCCAGTGGGCATTCCTGCTAAAATCTTTTAGCCTCAATACCTACCACACGAACATCCCCAAGCTCCACATAATCAACCTCAGTATTATCCTTCAAACAACATCCGGTGATCTGTTGAACTACCAGGTCACTCCTTAAGGCAAGCACCAGCATCCCAAAGTTGTCGTGTGCCTTCGCAGCATTTTTGAGCATCCAACAACCCTAGAAAACTGGGGCATGGAGGGAAACAAAGGCAAATAAATAGCTTCACGCCAATCGGAGAATCCTATACAAGCCTATTTGAAAAGTTAAAACACTTTGGCTTGATTGAGCCGTTCCTCAGTTATACTTCGGTCCTATATGCAAAAGGTTTTGATCCTACTATACAGTGTGCGTACCACTCTAATGTCCAATTTCAAAGCATTGAAGATTATCATGATTTGAAAAAGGAAATAGAAAGAATGATTCAAGAAGGGATAATTATGATCCATGAAACTAACACTTGTCATATCGCGCAGAATCTTTTACCTGCACAAGATGATGCACACCTTGTAGGGATGATGCATGGTAATAGGGAGAATGAGAATTCTCTTGGGAACTTGCTGACTGAAGTTAATGATGTGAAACTCAGTGGCTAAGATGCCGAGCTTGGTAATTTGAAAGACGCTCTTTTCTTGGCTAGCTAGGGAGGAGTCTTGGTGGTTCATTTTGTTGTTATTTCTGTTGTCCGGGTTATTTCAGGTTGTAATCCGAATATTGTCTTGTGCCTCAAGACCTTTTATCTTTTTAATTTTTCCTAGTTCCTTTAGTCATAGTAACTCATTTAGTGTTATCTACGTTTGGAATGAACTTTCTAAAATAAACCTATGGGGACATGAACTTTTTTTTTCTTTCGTATGACTCTAACTTGATTCCAAAAGAGGTGAGGTCAAAGAAATCAGTACAGGCTCAAAAGGGTATCAAATGGTATAAGTGTTAGGGTAGCTGAAAGAGGGCCTCCCAATCCCTGAAATGCCAAGTACAACACATGCAACTTGAGGATGAAAATTGAAGATCATGCACAATATTTCTTTTGCAGCTTCAGTATTGATATCACGATATGCTTTCCACTTTTATTTAGTGGTTGTCAAGTCCAGAACCCTCGTTGGGTGACTCTCTCTTCACAATGGATATTCTCTGTCAATTCGAAGAAAAATTTCTTGAGTTTATCATGTAACTTGTGATGCACTTGAACTCAAAGTTTCTTGCTTAAAATTGTCCGAGATGCACTCTCCTTTAACGAATTCTTTTCATCCTATTAACTTCCCAAAGTATCTGCCCCAGTTTCACATGGTTCAAGCTTCAAATAATCTCGAAATGTCCAAATCTGTGCTTATTTCCCTCAAGTGTCCCTACCATCTTCGAATTTGTTTCATTGTTTCGTGATTAAACTAACTTTTAAGACTAGGCCTAGAATTATGCATGCATGTCATGTCACTAGATCCAGTAGAAAAAGAACTATAAAAGGAAAAGAGAACTAGACAAAAATGACTAGAAATAATAGAAAATAGAAAATTGCATTAAACAGATGGTGAAAAGGTTTGAACAACAAGACTAGCAAAATAACTAGGGTAAAACCCTGGAACAGAGAAAATCCAAAAAAAAAGAGAAAATAGAGATAAAGAAAAAAAGAATAGAAAGAAAAAAAGAAGGAAAAAGAAAAAGAAAAAAAATAAAAAAGGAAAATAGTAAAAACAAGCCATTTTGTAAACTACGTTTGACCTGATTCTTATCAACACAAGATACGTAGGCAACCTTACAGTTCGGTCATACCAAATAAAATATTTTATAATCCTACAAAGTCGAGAGTGGAGAAGTCTTTCTTAGTAACTCCATCAAGAAAAGAGAGAGAGAATCAAATTCTTTTGTTTTAGAAATTGGGGCATAGCTTTGAAATGGATTCCAAAAGTTGTAAATAAATTAACCTCGTTGTCTTAGTTATTTTGAGCCTTCATTGTTTCTTTCTAACCCTGTCCAAAAGCCACAGTGCAGTCCAAAAAGACTTCCCAGATAATCTTTAAGAGTGCAGAGTTTAGCCATGCCTAGATTATATGATGTTTTTACCATGGTTAATGCATTGTCAACTGCAGAATCAGAGGAAATAAGAAGAAAAGAACAAAATGAGAGAGGCTTGATGGTAAAAATACTTTTGGAACTACAAGTCGAATAAGGATCATGAATCAGATAGGATAATCGGAGCATTGAAGCCCAGTTTCACGGCGAAGAGGTACAACAAGAGCTGAACATTAGACTTGCTTGACAGATTAGGCTACTTAATCTAAAGGTGCATGTCATGGTCATTAGAGTTGGTATCCAGATATGACCTTTACTCCATTCCTTCTGTCTTGTTTACTTCCCCTTCCTGATTCTGTTTGGTTAGAACAAGTGAAAAATGACTTCATAATTTACCACCTGCTTTCCAATTGCACAAAACGGAATCTGGCTAGCACATCAAAGTGGTAAAAGTCAAGATAGAGCAATATGCGCACTGAGTTGGTAACAATAAACTTGCTTTGGGATTCATGTGAAATACAAAGGTTTGGTATATGTCAATTCATGAACAATGCAACAGATAGACGGTATCGGGTTTTTGATGGATCAAAGGTATTTTCTGTAATAAGGTTGATAGAGAAAGTGGTTAACCAATAATAAGAAAGGTCTTCCAAGTGGAAGTCAAAGTTATCATGGCAAGTGAAGGAGCAATAGACCTCAAGGCCAAGGCCAATGCCAATGGCATACGTTAGGAAAGAACAGCAAGCGCACTGGGTTGGTAAAAAACAATGTGTTTTAGGATTTATGTGAAGTACAAAGGTTCAGTAAATGTCAATCCAGGAGAAAAATGCAACAGATAGAGGATGTTGGGCTTGAATTGATTAGAGGTACTTTCTGTGATAAGGGTGACAGAGAAAGTGGTAAGTCAATAAACAAGCAAGGTCTTTCGAGTTGAAATCAAAGTTATCATGGGAAGTGAAGGAGAAATCGCCCTCAAATTCAAGGCCACAAACCAACCACAATATCTATAAACTCACAAGTTTTCTTTGTTTGAAATAGGGACGAAAATTGTATCCAAATCAAAGCTTGGAAGTTTGAATTTTTTATCGAGTGTCGTACCCAAATTTTGTCAGCACAAGGGCGGTTTGAGAAGGGGAAAGAAAAATTTGTTCGATCTGTAGGAACCCTCTATGAGGAAAAGCATGGTTCAGGGGCAAGGAATTTTTTTCGTTCTACAGAGATCCAGGAAGAGAGCATGGCTCAGGTAAGTTCATTCTCGGCTTTTCAGGGTCATCCGGGATAATGGAATTTAATTTTAAAAGTTTTCAGGACCCTTCTGGATAATGGGAGTTAGTTTTAAGACCTCCATTAGATAATGAGATTTAGCATAAGTTTCACCTTTAGGAAGTTGAATTTAGCTCTGAAGTTTTCACTCTTAAGATGATATTTAATTTTAATTTTTAGGAACCTCCTGGATAATGTGATCTAGCTTTCAAATTCTTAGCAATATTGGGTAACATGATTCAATTAACACTCACAGATGTGCCCAGATACCAAACTAGGGTAGAAAAGTTTCTTTTCTTGTCTATTTTGTTGTAATTAGGCACCCACCTCGAGAAAAGGGGAATACAATTCATGCTTTAGTAATCAGGCGCCCACCTGGAGAACAAGGGAATACAACACAAGTTTTGGCAATCAGGCACCCACCTAGAGAACAAGGGAAAGCAATTCAAGTTTTGGCAATCAGGCACCCACCTGGAGAAGAAGGGAATACATTTCAAGTTTTGGCAATCAGGAACCCACCTAGAGAACAAGGGAATGTAGTTCAAGTTTTTGGCAATCAGGAGCCCACCTGAAGAACAAGAGAATACAGTTCAAGTTTTGTCAATCAGGCGCCCACCTGGAGAACAAGGAAATACATTTCAATTTTTTGCAATCTGGCACCCAACTGGAGAACAAGGGAATAAATTTCAAGTTTTGGCAATCAGGAACCCACCTAGAGAACAAGGGAATGTAGTTCAAGTTTTTGGCAATCAGGAGCCCACCTGAAGAACAAGAGAATACAGTTCAAGTTTTGTCAATCAGGCGCCCACCTGGAGAACAAGCAAATATAGTTCATGTTTTGGCAATCAGGCACCCACCAGGAGAACAAGGGAATACAGTTCATGTTTTGGCAATCAGGCGCCCACCTGGAGAATAAGGGAATACAATTCAAGTTTTTGCAATTAGGTGCCCACCTGGAGAACAAGGAAATACAGTTCAAGTTTTTGCAATCTGGCACCCAACTGGAGAACAAGGGAATAAATTTCAAGTTTTGGCAATCAGGCACCCACCAGGAGAACAAGGGAATATTGTTCAAGTTTTGGCAATCAGGCGCTTACCTAGAGAACAAGAGAATATAGTTCAAGTTTTAGCAATCAGGCGCGCACCTGGAGAACAAGAGAATACAGTTCAAGTTCTTAGCAATCAGGCACCTACCGAGAAAAAGGGAATATAGTTCAAGTTTTGGCAATCAGGCGCCCACCTGGAGAATAAGGGAATACCATTCAAATTTTGGCAATAAGGCGCCCACTTGGAGAACAGGGTAATATAGTTCAAGTTTTTGGCAATCAGGCGCCCACATGTACAACAAGGGAATACAGTTCACGATTTTGGCAATCAGGTGCCCACTTGGAGAACAAGGGAATACAATTCAAGTTTTTGTCAATCAGGTGCCCACCTGGAGAATAAGGAAATACAGTTCAAAGCGCCCACCTAGAGAACAAGGGAATACTGTTAAATTTTTTGGCAATTACGCGCCCACCTAGAGAACGAGGGAATATAGTTTAAGTTTTGGCAATCAGGCACCCACCTGGAGAAAAAGGGAATACATTTCAAGTTTTGGCAATCAGGAACCCACCTAGAG
This sequence comes from Nicotiana glauca, assembly GCA_026770625.1. Taxonomy (NCBI): domain Eukaryota; kingdom Viridiplantae; phylum Streptophyta; class Magnoliopsida; order Solanales; family Solanaceae; genus Nicotiana; species Nicotiana glauca. Next base: position 97,301 of record MU747753.1, read on the forward strand.
AACAAGGGAATGTAGTTCAAGTTTTTGGCAATCAGGAGCCCACCTGAAGAACAAGAGAATACAGTTCAAGTTTTGTCAATCAGGCGCCCACCTGGAGAACAAGCAAATATAGTTCATGTTTTGGCAATCAGGCACCCACCAGGAGAACAAGGGAATACAGTTCATGTTTTGGCAATCAGGCGCCCACCTGGAGAATAAGGGAATACAATTCAAGTTTTTGCAATTAGGTGCCCACCTGGAGAACAAGGAAATACAGTTCAAGTTTTTGCAATCTGGCACCCAACTGGAGAACAAGGGAATAAATTTCAAGTTTTGGCAATCAGGCACCCACCAGGAGAACAAGGGAATATTGTTCAAGTTTTGGCAATCAGGCGCTTACCTAGAGAACAAGAGAATATAGTTCAAGTTTTAGCAATCAGGCGCGCACCTGGAGAACAAGAGAATACAGTTCAAGTTCTTAGCAATCAGGCACCTACCGAGAAAAAGGGAATATAGTTCAAGTTTTGGCAATCAGGCGCCCACCTGGAGAATAAGGGAATACCATTCAAATTTTGGCAATAAGGCGCCCACTTGGAGAACAGGGTAATATAGTTCAAGTTTTTGGCAATCAGGCGCCCACATGTACAACAAGGGAATACAGTTCACGATTTTGGCAATCAGGTGCCCACTTGGAGAACAAGGGAATACAATTCAAGTTTTTGTCAATCAGGTGCCCACCTGGAGAATAAGGAAATACAGTTCAAAGCGCCCACCTAGAGAACAAGGGAATACTGTTAAATTTTTTGGCAATTACGCGCCCACCTAGAGAACGAGGGAATATAGTTTAAGTTTTGGCAATCAGGCACCCACCTGGAGAAAAAGGGAATACATTTCAAGTTTTGGCAATCAGGAACCCACCTAGAGAACAAGGGAATGTAGTTCAAGTTTTTGGCAATCAGGCGCCCACCTGGAGAACAAGAGAATACGGTTCAAGTTTTGGCAATCAGGCGCCCACCTGGAGAACAAGAAAATACAGTTCATGTTTTGGCAATCAGGCACCCACCAGGAGAACAAGGGAATACAATTCATGTTTTGGAAATCAGACGCCCACCTGGAGAACAAGGGAATACAATTCAAGTTTTTGCAATTTGGTGCCCACCTGGAGAACAAGGGAATACAGTTCAAGTTTTTACAATCTGGCACCCAACTAGAGAACAAGGGAATAAATTTCAAGTTTTGGCAATCAGGCGCCCACTAGGAGAACAAGGGAATATTGTTCAAGTTTTGGCAATCAGGCGCTCACCTGGAGAACAAGAGAATACAGTTCAAGTTCTTGGCAATCAGGCACCCACTGAGAATAAGGGAATATAGTTCAAGTTTTTGCAATTAGGCGCCTACCTGGAGAAGAAGGGAATACAGTTAATGTTTTTGCAATAAAGCATCCACTTGGAGAACAAGGAAATACAGTTCATGTTTTGGCAATCAAGCGTCCACTTGGAGAACAATGGAATACAGTTCAAGTTTTCGGCAATTAGGCTCCCACCTGGACAACAAGGGAATACAGTTCAAGTTTTTGGAAACCAGACGTCCACCTGGAGAACAAGGGAATACAATTCAAGTTTTTGGCAATCAGGTGCCCACCTGGAGAATAAGGAAATACAGTTCAAGGCGCCCACCTGGAGAACAAGAGAATACAGTTCATTTTTTTGGCAATCAGGCACCCACCTGGAGAACAAGAGGATACGGTTTAAGTTTTTGAAATCAAGCGCCCACCTAGAGAACAAAGGAATACAGTTCAAGTTTTGGCAATCAGGCGCCTACCTGGAGAACAAGGAAATACAGTTCAAGTTTTGATAATCAGGCACCCACCTGGAGAATAATTGAATACAGTTCAAGTTTAGGTAATCAGGCGCCCATTTGGAGAACAAGGGAATACAGTTCAATTTTTTGGCAATCAGGTGCCCACCTGGAGAACAAGGGAATACAGTTAAAGTTTTTACAATCAGGCGCCCACCTGGAGAACAACGAAATACAATTTAAGTATTTGGCAATCTGGCATCCACCTGGAGAACAATAGAAGTTATTTTAGAATTCAATTCAAGTTAGAAGTAGCAGAAGCTCGCGGCAAGAATGCGAGTCGGCAGTCCGAGATGATCAACAGAAGTTAGTCACAATCCAGAAAAAAAAAGTGAAATAAAAAAGGGAATCCAAAATGCAGAAGTAGAGAAAGATGTGAACTGCTCAAGATATGGCTAAAATCACGAGCATTGCATTTCCGATCTTGATCTGAAAAAGAATGAACTAGCACTTGCAGCTAGCAAGCGTCAAGGTTAAAATCTAAAGTCTGCATGAAGAACCATTTATAGACTCAAGATAATTCTTCAGAAGACTTATAAATAGGAATCTTGAAACTCATAGTTGGCAGACTTAGTTAGTCTTTTTCATTTTTGATTTTTATATAATAATAGGACCGCAAACCAGAACCTCGACGCAACGCACCTCGACCGGCTCTCCACCTCGGTATACTCCATCAGTGTTTCCACTTCTGAACTACATGTGGCATAATTCCTTTATAGCCAAGGATATGTAGGCAGCTCAGATACCAGGGCTCAGTCACATTCTCCTTCCTCTTAGATTTTGATCTCTCTAAATAAGGGTCAGGCCAAAAAACCTGTGTAGTCGTTCTTTGTCTGAAAATACTTGGTATTTCTAGTCAAAGAGAGGTAGATGTAGACATGTGATTTCTGACCATCCCCAAGATTTTTTATATTTTAGCATGTAAATATTTAGTTTAGGCCTAATATCGCTATTTCAACTAATATAGACTTTTTTATATTATTTCGTCACAAAAATAAAAATTACAATTTTTATTTTATTTTATGTACCTTTCATAAAATTATAAAAAAATAAAAAAATAGTACCTTATCTTTATCTTTATGTAATATTGAAAAAACTAAAAAAAATTCACTTTTAATATCTAGTTTTATTTTAGTAGTGTGTTCTAATTAATTAAGAGTAAGTTTTATATTTTTATATATTAGTCTTCTTAGCCCAAAATTAAGATCCAATAAGACATGGGCCCAACCCAATTTCAATTTTAAAGCCCAAAAACCCATTAGACCCATGAGATATTTCTTTTTTTTTTAAGCCTAAAAATCCCTAAGCATAGAAGGACCCCTAGACTAAGACTAAATGAGCGGAAAAATACATAAAATATACCTAGACCCTATGGAGATTATTAGCTTACCTAACAAAAAAACAGATCCGCCATTCAACACAAGAGTCCCCCCCCCCCCGACCTCATTTTTTCATCTTCTTCGGCAGCAAAGGACCAATTTTGAACTCCCCCTCTATCAACTAATCTTCTTCAAGCAGCCATTTTTCATGGCTTATTCTTAGCCAAGAACACAACAACAGCCATAAATACTAGACTCCCACCTCGTCGCTTTCCTGCTTCAACTGGCAAAATACCGGTGACCCCCTCATCTCCTTCACCCATCGCTGTTTCTGCTTCTTCCCTTTCATAAAAATGTGCTAGAAAAGACATGAAAACCGGAAAAGTCCTCTAGCTTTGAAATGCAACGAAACAGTCCTAAAAAAAGCAAAAATAGGTGTGAAACCCAACTGAAATCGATCCCCAAATCAGATCTAAACAACCACCAAATTCATTGCTACCGAGATTTGTGTTTTCCCGGAGAGTTTGGAAAGCCGTGTTCAAGTCTCCGGTTGTAGTCCAGTGCCTTCATTTCATCACTGTCCAAGGTTTCCGGTTCGAGTTCTGTCTAGGGTTCTAGCAGTTTGAGGTCTATTTTTTCCCTTGATTTGCTGTTTTGTTTAATATCGTGGTTTCCCATATTTCAGAGATTGTTGTTTATTTGTCATATTGATCATTTGAATTTATATTTAGTTGTTATATTTGGGGGTGTCTCAGTAATGCTTGAATACTCCGTTCGTTCTATTGGTCATAGTTTTATTGTCATTTCTTTAATCTATTCAGGTGGATTTTGATGTAATTCTGATTCCTTGTTTCGTTGTTTCATTGTTTCATTTGAAGATAAAATTATTTTGCTATTCTGATAGATGATTTCAACATTTAAAAATAAAAAAATATTACACACGTTTATATCCATGTTTGTTTCCATAGCAAAAACTGATTGGATTATTTTCTGGTGAAATGCTTCTTCTTCTCTTTGATAACGAGTTGCACTCTTATTATTGTGAACTCTCATTAATACATGTAAAGATTATGAAATTGGTTTTAAAATTATTGAAGATTTCTTTTGGTTTCTATGTTTGAAATGAGAGTTCACATGGGATCTGACGTGTCATTTTGTTTGTTACAGTGGTTTATCTTTATTATGGTTTTAGATTCCTTTTGTATGTTCTAAATAGATTAGTTGATCAAGTTTTTATTTTAGCTGAATTTTGTTTATAATTATAAGAATGAATACTTGGTCGTATTAGAGGACCATTGTTTGATCTTTAAAAATAATTGGATCTTTGGTAATCAGTTAAGCATATAGACCATAATTTAATTAATTAGGCCAAAATCAGAACATCAAGATCAAGATGAATATTCATAGAAATGACTTTAGGCGCGATTTAATCTACCCTCGTGATTGTGTGCACGTTCCCGTGACATAATTACGACCCCAAAAATAAACCCGGAGTATGCGTTCGCGCAACTTCGCCCAAACTTTCTTAATAATAATAGCGCGTTACTAATTGTGGACACGTTCACGTAACATGATTTTTGACTCTCTTGACATGTTTTTCAAGATAATTTCTTAATTAAAAGGGCAAATGCACATAGGTTCCAAAAATGAGAAATTAGACAATTTGATTAAGCCAAGTATGATCAAAGCGACCATGCTAAAATCATGGAACCCGGGAATGCCTAACACCTTCTCCCGACTTAACAGAATTTCTTAACCTGAATTCTATGTTTACAGGTTGTAAATAGAATCAAACTTTCCTTGATTCGGGATATTAAACCGGTGACTTGAGACACCATAAATTATACCAAGTGTCGACTCTAATTTTGATCTAAATAATAACATTTTCATTGTCACTTAAATTGAAAAAAACTCCCCTATACCCTTGTGGGTATAGAAAAAAGAGGTGTGGTAATAAGCATGATGGAAAAATTGAGGTTCTCTGAGTCAACCCTTCCACAGCCGCATTCAATCCCTTATCAGTTGTCCTTTAGGATGTAGGCATCGTTTTATTATGAATAAGATAAAGTTTAGGAAATTTAGTTCATACAACTGAGCTCTACCACATGATCTAGAGTAGGAAGAAATACTGACACCCCTGAAGCCTCCTACTATACGTATTGTGCATAATATACCCAAAAAAAGACTCTATTAGACACGACTTGTAAACTCCCTAGACAGAACTGCTCTGATACCACTTTTATCGCAACCCAAACCGATGGGCCACAACGGGAATCTGGTAACTTACTTAATCGAGTACCAATATAACGTATCTTTTCGTATCATACTATCATAGATAACTGAGCCGGAGAGGTTGCTGTGAAACAGGTAGAATACAATATGCAATACCAACTTATACATAAGACAGATGAGCCTCTGAGACCAAAATAACGAGTCGTATACTGAACATAGGCCAACAAGGCTATACAATATTTTACATACATGACATTTTTTTACAAGCCTCTAAGAATACATAATTTTTGTAAAGGTTGGGATAGAGTCCCGCCATACCAAACAATACATGTCTAAATCATACTAACCAAATAAGCAACTCCGAAGCAAATAGAGACGCCAGCATCTTTCGCTGAGCTGATAGCCTACTTGGAGGGCTCTCACCTGTCTATCGGGACCTGAGGGCATGAAACACAGTGTCCCCAGAAAAATAGGTTGTCAGTACAAATAATGTACCAAGTACGTAAGGAATAAAAAGTAGTAAATAGTAGACATGAGAGAAATATGGAATAAAGACTCGACATATAAGTCTTACTAATTCTGTAAATAAGGAAATACTCATAATATCATGTAATGCATAGGTCTGCACGTACATAATATCATCAAGCCTCTGAGGGCATCCCATCATATCATCTCGGTCACTGTGGGCAAGTCATCAACGTATACCAACTGATTAGGTGGTGGTGCGTATATAATGCTATAATATTTCCCATATCCCATATACATATATATACAAATATATGCGTATATAATGCCATCTGAGTCATGGGTCAATGTACATGTATAAATCTATGAAATGCATAAGAAATACATTAATAAGATTTTCTCGAAATACCATAAAACTAAATATGCCTTTCGAATAAACTTTATCAAATACATATTTTTCTGAGACCCATGAACAGACGATAGAATAATTAGCCTTATGGGAGAATAAGAATATACAAATCTCTAGCATTTCTACGAGTAATTTATAGAAGTTGTGCAATTGATCGTGTTGTTTGTATCGTACGGATCATGCCAAAAGGATAGAAAGGATACCCTTAACATACCTGGACCGATTCTCTTGAAAATTCCTATAACACACCTCTTTTGTGACGAACACGCAACTGCGGGTCGAAGTAGGGAAAATTCGTATGATATTCTTGAAGATACATGAGAGCTCATGTTACTGAAATTTTTTTTTTGGAAAGCTCACGTTTTTGAACTCTCTAAAATTATTGAATATGAAGCTCACTATAAATATTAACCATTTCTCCAAGGTCTTTTCTAACCATTTCTCCAAAGTTATTGAATATGAGCTCACTAGAAATGTTAACCATTTCTCTAAGGTCTGTTCGAAACATTTCTCCAAAGTTATTGAATATGAAGCTCACTAGAAATGTTAACCATTTCTCCAAGGTTTGTTCTAACCATTTCTCCAAAGTTAGTGAATATGAAGCTCACTAGAAATATTAACCATTACGTTGCTAACATTTCTCTTTTAGTTGTATAGAAATGTCATTTGCTTAACATTGCAAAGTTTTGCACTTTTCCAATAAAGAGATCAACCCATCCTCACGTGTAACCAAATTATCATTTGTCTAATGACTCATTTGTATACTTTTCCACCTTGGCTAGGCTTATGACATGTGGCAATCCAAAAAAAAGGCTCTTATCCACTTAATACCATAATTATCTCCACCATTAAATTAATTATCCACATAATTGAGAATTATCTTAAATTACTTAAAATACTACTCATTTTAACATACCTTATATACCTTACTATTATGGCCATGAGATACCTTGTATGGTAATAGTCCATAAATACCGGGCATTTTAACTCGGGTCGTATTTTATCCCAAATTGTCATATTTCGACGAAATTCTTTTTATTCGATTTGTTTACCTTCTCACCTTCACGAATTTATTCATTACCTGTTTGAAATAGCATAAAATGCTTATAATCTTAAAATAATCTCATTCCTGAACTTACACGATTAATTTACGATAAAACTTTAATGTACGAAAAATACGGGATGTAATATCTCATTTTTGAGATTTCACCAATTTTCTTCTGGCATACTTTTACGTACAAAAATATGGGGTGTAACACAAAAGTTCTGGTCTGCATAGCTCTTCTTTCTGGATTGGGTTGTGCAAAGTCTATCCTGAATCATCTTATTCTTCTCCAAAGCGTCCTAAACCAAGTTTGTGCCCACTAGTCTAGCCTCGCCCGACTCAAACCAACCCACCGGGGATCTACAACGCCTACCATACAGAGCCTCATACGTTGCCATTTGAATGCTGGACTAATAACTGTTATTGTAGGCAAACTCCGCAAGTGTCAAGAACTGATCCCAAAAACCTCCAAACTCCATCACACATGCACAAAGCATATTCTGAAGAATCTGAATAGTATGCTCAAACTGTCTGTCCATCTAGGGGTGAAATGTTGTGCTCAACTCTACCCGAGTACCTAACTCATGTTGTACGGCTCTTCAAAACCGTGATGTAAATTGATTACCTATATCAGAAATTATGGAAACTAGAATACCATGCAGGCGAATAATCTCTCAGATATAAATCTCAGTCGGCTGCTCTGAAGAATACACTGGAATGAAGTGCGTGGACTTGGTCAGCCGATCCATAATCACCCAAATAGCATCAAACTTCCTCAAAGTCTGTGGGACTCCAAATACTAAATCCTCGGTGATCTGCTCCCATTTCCACTCCAGAATCTCTCTCATCTGAAGCAAGCCACCCAGTATCTAATGCTCATATTTCATCTGCTGACAATTAAGGCATCGAGCTGCAAACCCAACTATATCTTTCTTCATCCTTCTCCACCAATATTGCTGCCTCAAATCCTGGTACATCTTTGCGGCACCCGGATAGATGGAATACGACAAACTGTGGGCCTCCTCCAGAACCAACTCCCAAGGCCCATCAGCATTAGGCATACATATCCGATCCTGCATCCTCAATACCCCGCCATGACCAATGGTCACATCTCTGTCATCATCATGCAGAACTTTGTCCTTAAGGGCAAGCAAATAAGGTTCATCACACTAGCGCTCTCTTATACGATCAAACAAGAAAGATAAAGAAACCACATAAGCTAGGAACCAAATGGGTTCCAAAATAGCCAATCTCACTAACTGGCTGGCTAAGACCAGAACATCCATCACCATGGGTCTCTCCACTGCTGGTAGATAAGCCAAACTCCTCAAACTCTCTACCTGGCGACTCAAAGCATTGGCCACCACATTGGCCTTTCACGGGTGGTACAAAATAGTGATATCATAATCCTTAAGCAGCTCTAACCACCTGCACTGTCGCAAATTAAGGTGTTTCTACTTGAACAGATGGTGCAAAATCCGGTGATCAGTATAGACCTCAGAAAGAACACTATACAAATAATGATTCTAGATCTTCAAGGCGTGGACAATAGATGCTAACTCGAGATCATGGATAAGATAATTCTTCTCATGCACCTTCGGCTATCTGGACGCGTAGGCAATTACTATACGGTCCTGCATCAATACCGCTCCAAGGCCAATCCTTGAGGCATCACAATAGACAGTATAAGACCCCGAACCTGTAGAAAATATCAATACTGGATCTATAGTCAAAGCTGTCTTGAGCTTCTGAAAGCTCTCCTCACACTCTTTCATCCACATGAATGGAGCAGCCTTCTGGGTCAGCCTGGTCATAGGTGCTGTTGATACCCAATTTTTTCCCTATCTATTTTTTATACTCAAAATAGCATGTATATGCATATATAAGTATGCCCAAGAATTTTTGATTTTTTTTTAAATTTTTAACAGCTTTTAAAAATCTTTTTTTATTTCTGTTTTAACAGTACAAAATCCAATAATTATTCCCAAAAACTATCATTTTGGTGAGAAACTTATTTCCTTCCTCATATTTACATAACAATGTAATTAAGGTCATTTTTGCATATTTTTGATAAATCTATTTGATATTTTAAGCTAAAAGTGCATAAAATTACAATTATAGCCTACATTGCGATTAATAGCCTCTTATAATTTTAAAATTGCTCGCAGTATTTTTAAATTAATATTTATATATTATTAATCAATTTAGTGCTTTTAATTAGTTTTATAAATTATTTTAACTATATTAAATTAAAAGGGGAAAATTGGCTATTTAACATATATTCCATTTACATTCCAATTATAGCCACATTACATCCCCAATTTGAACCCAATTTCAACCGGCCCAACCTTAAAATCAACCCAATCTATAACCCAATTAAATACCCTACCGAATTTCCCCTTTTAATCAAGAACAACGGCTCAGATTAACCCTTTCCTTTTTAATTAACCAAGTACCCCCAACCCTAATTCATTTCCACCCTTCAGCCGCCCTTGAACCCATAAACTCTCTCAAACTCTCTCAAGGTTCTTCAGAACCCTAGCCTCCCCCTACCTTGCTCCACCATGTTTTCACCGGAGTCCATGGCTTCTCAGGCCATGGATAACCTATACTCACCTCTTACATGCTTGTTGCTCGAAGGTTCGAGGCCAGACCTCGAGGGTCATCACTCAGACCTTCACCAATTCGAGGATTTCGGCCATCTCCGGCCTTGCTCTAATTGCTCTTGGTCTTTTGAGCCTGATTATGACCTCATCCGACTTAGATCGGACATTTTCGAAGCCTTTCTCATCTGTAGGGTTCATCTAAAACCCTAACAATTGAGGTTCTCTCCGATTATTTTTAGATCTGTTACATATTTGCACTACCGCTTAAGTTTCTTAAACGTTTTCCCCAATTTTCTTTCAAAAGTTACTTCTTTCTGATTAGGGTTTCTGGAAAAGGTTCTTAAAAATGTTTTGGACTCTTTTTCTTCTTTTCTTGGTGAATCGATCCCTGCTATGTTCCTATTTTCTCTTTTCTAACTTGCATGTTTTTTGTGTGCTCTTATTTTTTCTGTATTATGAAGTTTTCTGTTGTTCTCCGTTCTGTTTCCTAGTGGTGTAACGACCCGACCGGTCATTTCGAGCCCTAGCACTTCGTTCAAAAGTCTGAGGCCATGAGTAGCTTCATTTTAGGTATTATGACTTCTTCGCATGGTCGGAATTTAAATTCAGGAAGATCGGAGTTAAATTTAAATGAAAATTTTCATTTGAGTAGTTTAAAGTTGAAAGAATGAACTAGGATTGGATCTTTGAGTAAACGGACTTGGAATCGGGATTTGAAGGTTCCAACAGGTTCGTATGATGATATCAGACTCGGGCGTATGCCCGGATCAGGTTTTGGATGACCCGGGAGCGTTTTGGCGCCTATTATGGAAGTTAGCATTTTGGAAGAAATTTCTTAAGTTTGGCTTGGAGTGCATTTCAGCGTTATCGATGTTCGTTTGAGATTCTCTAACTGGGAGTAGCTTCGCATGGTGATTCTGGAGTTGGGAGCATGATCGGAAGTAAATTCGAAGGTATATAGGTCATTTTGAAGCCATTTGGCTAAAGATAGAAATTTTTAGGTTTTTGAGAAGTTTGACTAGAAGTGGACTTTTTGATATCGGGGTCAGAATCTGATTCCGGAAGTTGGAGTAGGTCCGTAATATCAAATATGACTTGTGTGCAAAATTTGAGGTCAATCGGACATGATTTGATAGGTTTAAACATCGGAAGTAGAAGTTGGAAAGTTCAAAGTTCATAAAGCTTGGATTGTAGGTCGATTGATGATATTAGCATTGTTTGATGTGATTTGAGGCCTCGAGAAAGTCCGTAATGTGTTTTGGGATTGGTTGGTGTGATTGGTTGGGGTCCCGGGGGCCTCGGGTGGATTCCGGGAGGATAACAGATCAAATTTGGAAGTTGAAGAATAGCTGAAGGGATCTGGTTGCTGGTATTTCTGCTTCTGCGGAAATGGCACCGCAGAAGCGACCCCGCAGAAGTGAGGATGAAGCCGTAGAAGCGGTTGAGCATGAGGGCAGCCAGGACCGCATAAGCAGAGAGGGAGACGCAGAAGCGGAATTGACCAAGGGCGTGTGGAACGCAGATGCGGTCAAGGTTCCACAGAAGCGGGACCGCATCTGAGGAAGGCTGATCATAGAAGCGAAACAGGGAGGTCCAGTGGAAGCCACAGAAACGGCTATTGATCCGAAAAAGCGAGACCGCGTAAGCGGGATTTTCTCCGCAGAAGCGGAAGTGGCCTAGAGGCAGAAAGTTGTTTTAAAAGTCGGATTTTGGCCATTTCTCTCATATTTTTCATGGCTTGGGCAATTCTTGGAGGATTCAAGAGAAGATTTCATTCATCAATGATAAGGTAAGCTAATCCTACCTATTATGAGTTAAATACATTGATTATGTATGGATTTTAGCATGTAAATGGGTATAAATTTGGGGTTTTGGTGGAAAACCTAGGAATTTACATTTCTTCGAATTTGACCACGATTTTGAGTATGCAATTAAGAGAAAATGATATATTTGATTTCGTGAGTTCATGGGTAAAGTTTATCTTCGAGAAATTTCGGAGTTCTGTCACATGGGCCCGAGGGCATTTTTGTCAACTTTTCGTTCGGGGTTAGGAATTGTTATAAATTGGGTTGTAAAGTATAATTGGGCATGTATTAATGGATTTATATGATCGTTGGCTACTTTTGGAGCATTGTGAATTGGTGCAAGTCTTCGAAAGAATGTATAAATGTCGATTCCGAGTCTTCGGAGCAAGGTGAGTCTCCTTTATAATCTTGTGAGGGGGAATTTACCCCATAGGTGAGTTAAACTGGTTAAGTGCTCCTATTTGAGGGGGCTACATACGTACGAGGTGACGAGAGTCCATGCGTAGCTACTATTATGCTATTGTCCGGGTAGTGTAGGACCCAAAAGCATGTTATAGTTGAATTAATTGTGAACTCATTGATGGTTTGAATTGCTTAGATCACATTAAATTAATAAATGGATTTCTAAAATGACATAATCTTCGTTTTCTAAAATTATTAAAGAGAATTGGCCTTTCTTGGATAAATGCTCCATGTTGACTTCTTGACAGATTGTCTGTCTGTGTGTGTTTATTTTGGAACGGGCCGAATGCCTCGGCAGTTTAAAAGATGCATCTATAGGCGCGCAGTCGACCCTCGGCAAGTGAATATTTATTTCTGTTGGATCGGGTCATTGCCTCGGTGTGATTTGTGCATGCTTGTGTTGTTGCCTGAACTTAATTAAGTTATTATTGCCCTTTTGTGGCTGAAAAATATTTGGATTATATTTAAAGAGAAATTCTGGAAATTTTCCTATGAAAGAATTACGTGTTTACTTGTTTCCTTTATTTGGATTAGGATCATGTTTATAAAATAAATCCACTATTTAATATATACATATTAAGGATGAATCACTATTGGACCATTAGAGAGCGTCAAAGTTGACCATGTCGTCTCTACCCCTTCGGGATTAGGTGGGATACTCACTGAGTACACGTTGATTACGTACTCATACTACACTTCTGTGAATTTTTGTTGCACAAGTATATATATACCTCTAGCAGCCTATTGGGCATAGCAGCATGGATGACGCTGGGACTAGGTGAGCTGCATTGTTCGAGGTGACCCGCAGCTAGTGTAGTTCCTTTAAGCATTTCATATCTTATTCCCTGTCCACTGTATTTCGGATAGGTGTTGTATTTTATTTTCCTTATTAGTAGTTGCTCATGTACTTGTGACACCAGGTTCTGGGGATGTATTTGGATTGTTTGGAAATCTTAAAAGTTGTTTAAATATCTCATTATTTATTCGGAGGAATATACCAAGTCTTGTTTAAATCGTATAAAAGAAATGTTTTCAAAATTGTTATAACGAGAATTTAATCAAGTAGTCTAGTTGGCTTGCCTGACAGAGGTGTCCAGTGCCACTATGGCCCTTAGTGGATTTTTGGTTGTGACAACATAGTATCAGAACACTAGGTTCCCGTCGGTCTCAGGAGTCATAAGCAAGTCTATTAGAGTCTTGCGGATCGGTATGGAGACATCTGTACTTATCCTCGGGAGGCTACAAGGAAGTTAGAAGTACTTCCCTTCTTGATTTCCTTATCGTGCGGTTCAATTCCTTTGACGCTTATGCCTTTGATTCCTTCCCACTCAATCTTATGCGACGCGAGCGCTTGTTAGAAATCGAGAATTTGAAGAATTGAAATGATGCTACAAATGTGGTGCGGGATGATTTTTCTTGGTATAGTTGATTGTACTATGGTAGTGGCATTATGGAGGGATATTCTATTGTTTCAACTCAGTAACAATACTTCTAAGAGCCTTGAGGCTAGGCAGAGGTTGCCATGATGCTTATGAGCGATTATTCGGTAGTGTTGTTGTAATGGTAGGGTGTTGCCCATGTGTCGGGGCAGTGAATGAGTTGAAGAGAGGTTTACTCAGCGTGTAATCAAAGGGATTCAGTATTTTATTCCCGATAGGGGAAAAGGCAGTCGGGCTAAGAATAGTCAGGTGTAGGCTGGCAGAAGTAATGAAGCTTGGTATTTGCAAGTGTGGTTGAGCTTTCTTTTATGAGAGGGTGTCGTGGTCCTGATTGAACGTACTAAGTTGTTGGTGTTATAATCTACTACAATTCGCCTTTATGGCAGGATATTGTGAAATAATATTGGAGGTACAACTGTCAGATATCGCATGACGCGGTGGTTTGAGATCCAATCAGAATTTCTAATGTTGACGGCTCGATAAAGATGACCTTTGGAAAGGTTTAAAGTTAGCAACAATGGTGGATTCAATTGCCATGAAGATGGATTTTATTTGAGGCAACAATTGAGCAGCAAAGTATGATGAAGGACATGTGGGAAGTTCCAGGCAGTGTTTAAAACTTCTAGAAGGCCAAGTATGAGAAGTAAGGTCGAGTGACCGATTAAGGAGATAAGTTCTGCCAAAGTGGGAGAGTGGCGAAGGTTGCATTTGGGCTTGGTAGTAGGCTGACTACGTGCCTTAAAGAGAGTTTGGATAGAATTGGGGATTTTAATGATTGGTGATTGAAGCTTGTGGGTATGATGTGAAGTATGGGCTATTATGCGGCAGAAGATTGATATGGAGGAAAGGAGCTGCTTGAAATTGAGGAGGGTGCAGCATAACCCTGAATTTGGAAGGACGTTTTCGCGCATTTAATTGATGTCCGCAAGGGGCGAATGGACTTGTGCAGTTGGAAGGTGAGCTCGAACTCAGGATGTACCCCGTGCAGCAGCGTGGGAAGATGTTGGGAGGTGATTCCCCAAGGTAGGTTATTCCCCGTGAGCAGATTAGCGGTCGCGTGGTTGGCGAAGCTTCTGCAAGAAATTATATTGCTTGTTCAACAAAGAGATCGGTCGTGCGAATGTGGATGATGTCTCAGAATATGACAGATGGGGATGTACAGGAATATTTCGAGAAATTTTGATAACTTATGGTGCAAGGTTATGTCAATAAGAGGTAAAAAGGTTGGGCGAACTTAAGAATGGTGAAATGATGGCTTGAAGCTAAGTGGGAGAGTCCCACCACTTATGATTGGGTTGTATGATTAACTACTTGCATGATTTCTGGTTATTAGCATATTGATGGATTAATTCAGCTACGAGAAAGGCCATAAGTAGTAAATTGAGCGGATAAATTATTAAGGATGTGCTATGGTTAGCCTTATGGGCTCATGTTCGAACTTGGGAAAAGATTCAGAATTTATGCCTTGTATAGAAGCGGGTTTAAAGGGGAGTGATTCTACCAGGTGCTTCGTTGAGAGTGTATTAATGTGCTAGAATATTCATGGAGTTGATTATATTCGGGACCAAGTCAGAGCGGGTGGCTCTCAGTAACGGTCCTAGTGAATTCAAGAGGTAAAGTGTGGTGCCTAATGATGTCGAGCTTGTTGGTACAATTAAGAACCAAGCTTTGTAGCAATTTATGAGAAGAGGAACAAAATGTTCCGGGATATTTGACTTATGGTGTAACATTTGGGAGTTATGAAATAGTTCGTGGGAATTGAGACAACCTGGTCTCGTGATTCAAGGACACTCGGGGTGAGTGTAGATGGAGTATGTCTTGTGTTGAATGGAGTTAGTCTTATTTTTAAGGCAAGCAAGGAGGAATTGGAAGAAGGTAAATTGATTAGCCATAGTTGAATTGGCATATTGGGTTCAGTGATCAGTCCGGTCCGCAAGATCAAGTTATGTGTATGATTTGTGGAGGTACATGTGAGGACTGTCGGCCGCCATGATTGATGATTTATCAGGGGCATTCTTCTGTTATGGCTTGTTAAGTGGAAGCGGATTATGGAAGGGCTATGGTGGCTTGGACCACTACTTGCAAATTTGCATAATCTACAGTTATGGGAAATTACCTATGTATTGCTATGATTCTCCTGAAGTGACTTAAGTTCAAGTTTTGTGTATGATGAAATGTGAAAATATTAATGAATTTGGAGTTATGATAAAAATCTTGTCCTATCATATATTGGCACGTTGGGTGCGGTGAGAGGTATGGAAATGTGACGTGAGGATCAAGGTTGCAGTTCGGTGTTGACAAGGATGTCACTGGCTCGAATGAGCAAGGAAGGGGTTGAGTGATTAGAGTAAATTGGTATTGTCCTCCGCGTCACCTGAGATCGATGTGTTGTGGAAGAGGTTTTGCATCCTAGTTAAGGATTCTGGATCGCTTTTCAGCGTTAGTGCGTCCGATGGTTTAGATGTGCGAACCCGTTATTTATTTCGGAAGATTGTGGGAACGTGTTCCATGGGAAGATTGTACCAGTGTGGCATGTAGCCACTTGTTGACTAAAGATTTAAATCAAGTATGAGGAATTTGGGTAATATCATTGCTTTGAGAATTTATGCCTGGAGGGCACCTTCTTTATTGGGTTATGAAACGAGGAGGTTTGCTCCGGTTATGACGGTTGTTCTTGTGTGTTATGAGAAGAAGGAAATTATTATGGATCTTTGAAAGGTTATTGGCTTAATTTGATGTGATCAAGATCGACTTGAGGTTGGTGGACGGGTTTAAATGTGAATATGGGCTCTATGACAGGCCAGTTGTGTTCATTTAGGTAATGCGCTCCGTATGGAGTAGTCAGGGTGTCATCTCGTTGTCAGATATTTCATGAAGTGATACATTGCATCTTGTGAGTTGTGAGACGGCCTGAGAAATTGTGTATGTGTTCCGCGTGGGAATGTCATATTATGAGCAAATGGCTATTGAGATTCAGATCTTGTACCACACCTCAATTGTGCTTGAGTTTTGTAGCCTATGGCGCTATGTGTTTTCTCAGGGATGGTATTATGCACTTAGCGTGCTTGCGATAGAAATTCGATATTTTTATTGTAATGAGCAGATTTAGCTCAAAATGCAATCTCCTTATGTGAGATTTGTATGTGGATCGGATGGCACGCCGCCATGGGTATGTCATTTGGATCGGTTTGCACGCCGCAATAGTGCGATGTCGAGTCTGGTCCTCTATATGTTATTTTTTGTGTGTTTCGCTTCATATTATCTAAGGAAAGTTCGTACTAGTGCGAGGGTTAGGTAATTCCTTCCAGAGTTTGATTTCCGTTTGTGTTGTGTTTGGATTGGTGGCCTATTGGCACATTCATATGGGACTTGTGCTCGCATTCGGAGTGGCTTATTTCCTGAGCAGTTCGTACTGGGTGAGACAAGATAATGGGATTTAGGATTAGTGCAATATGATTATATGAAGTATATTAAGGAGCGAAGATCATTATTTGGTTCAGAATGTGGTAATGTTTCTTGTCAGAAGTATGGACTCGATGATTGGTTGACTCGGCATTTGATTACGAATTTTGGCATCTTATCCGTTGTGGCGGTATTGTAATAGTTAGAGTAAGACCTATGTAGGTCATGAGGTGCAATGGGAGCACGGGATTCGTGGAATTTCGATTAATTCAAATAGAAATGTTATTGTGGTCCTATGAGTAAAGTGATGCAAAGTGTAAATTCGGCAGAGTTATGCAGTCATGTTTGAGTACAGCGTATAGTGATTGATACGGTGATCATATGTTGGAAACAGGCCTGACATAGAATTCCGGATGTTGGAATTGGGCTCTAAGGCTTATTTGCTTGAATAAAGGGAGTACCTTTAGAACTTATCGAGCTAATGTGCTCAACTAAGTTGTGGTAGCACGGGAAGGTGTATGAGGTGCTAAACAATGATTTCAGACTACTCCAGTGTAGTTCTCAGCACGTTCGAGGAAGAACGTATGTTTAAGTGGGAGAGAATGTAACGATCCGACCAGTCGTTTCAAGTCCTAGCGCTACGTTCAGCAGTCTGAGGCCATGAGCAGCTTCATTTCAGGTATTGTGACTTGTTCGCATGGTCGGAATTTAAATTCAGGAAGATCAGAGTTAAATTTAAATGAAAATTCTCATTTGAGAAGCTTAAAGTTGAAAGAATGAACTAGGATTGGATCTTTGAGTAAATGGACTTGGAATCGGGATCTGAAGGTTCCAGCAGGTTAGTATGATGATATCGGACTTGGGCGTATGCCCAGATCGGGTTTTGGATGACCCGGGAGCATTTTGGCGCCTATTGTGGAAGTTAGCATTTTGGAAGAAATTTCTTAAGTTTGGCTTAGAGTGCATTTCAGCGTTATCGATGTCCGTTTGGGATTCTGACACTAGGAGTAGCTCTGTATGGTTATTCTGGAGTCGGGAGCGCAATCGGAAGTGAATTTGGAGGTCCGTAGGTCATTTTTAAGCCGTTTGGCTAAAGATAAAAATTTGAAGGTTTTGAGAAGTTTGACCGGAAGTGGACTTTTTGATATCGGGTTCGGAATCCAATTCGAGAAGTTGGAGTAGGTCCATAATGTCAAATATGAATTGTGTGCAAAATTTGAGGTCAATCGGACATGATTTGATAGGTTAAAACATCGGAAGTAGAAGTTGGAAAGTTCAAAGTTCATAAAGCTTGGATTGGAGATCGATTGATGATTTTAGCATTGTTTGATGTGATTCGAGGCCTCGAGCAAGTCCGTAATGTGTTTTGGGATTGGTTGGAGTGATTGATTGGGGTCCCGAGGGCCTCGGGTGGATTCCGGGAGGCTAACGGATCAAATTTGAAAGTTGAAGAATAGCTGAAGGGATCTGCTTGCTGGTATTTCTGCTTCTGCGGAAATGAGACCACAGAAGCGGCCCCACAAAACCAAGAATGAAGCCGCAGAAGCAGTTCAGCATGAGGGCAGCGAGGGCCGCAGAAGCGGCCCTTGATCTACTGATGCGGAACCGCATAAGCGGAGAGGGAGACGCAGAAATGGAATTGACCACGGGCGTGTGGACCACATCTGCGGAAGGCTGATTGCAAAAGCAAAATGGGGAGGTGCAGTGGAAGCCGCAGAAGCGGCTATTGATCCGCAAAACCGGGACCGCAGAAGCGAAAGTAGCCTAGAGGCAGGATTGTTTTAAAAGTTGGATTTTGGCCATTTCTCTCATATTTTTAATGGCTTTGGCGATTCTTGGAGGATTCAAGAGAGGTGTTCATTCATCAATGATAAGGTAAGCTAATCCTACCTATTATGAGTTAAATACATTGATTATGTATGGATTTTAGCATGTAAATAGGTAGAAATTTGGGGTTTTGGTGGAAAACCTAGGAATTTACATTTCTTCGAATCTGACCAAGATTTTGAGTATGGAATTAAGAGAGAATTATATATTTGAGTACGTGAGTTCATGGGTAAACTTTACCTTTGAGAAATTTCGGAGTCCGGGCACGTGGGCCCGAGTGAATTTTTGTCAACTTTTCGTTCGGGGTTAGGAATTGTTATAAATTGGGTTGTAAAGTAGAATTGAGCATGTATTAATGGATTTATATGATTGTGGGCTAGTTTTGGAGCATTGTGCGTTGGTGCAAGTCTTCCGAAGAATGTAAAAATGCCGGTTCTGAGTCTTCGAAGCAAGGTGAGTCTCCTTTATAATCTTGTGAGGGGGAATTTACCACATGGGTGAGTTAAACTGGTTAAGTGCTCCTATTTGTGGGGGCTACGTACGCACGAGGTGACGAGAGTCCATGCGTAGCTACTATTATGCTATTGTCCGGGTAGTCTAGGACCCAAAAGCATGTTATAGTTGAATTAATTGTGAACCCATTGATGGTTTGAATTGCTTAGATCACATTAAATTAATAAATGGATTTCTAAAAAGACTTAAGCTTCGTTTTCTCAAATTATTAAAGAGAATTGGCCTTTCTTGGATAATTGCTCCATGTTGACGTCTTGATTGATTGTCTGTCTGTCTGTGTTTATTTTGGAACGGGCCGAACGCCTCGGCAGATTAATAGATGCATCTATAGGCGTGTCGTCGACCCTCAGCAAGTGCATATTTATTTCTGTTGGATCGGGCCGTCGCCTCGGTGTGATTTGCGCATGCTTGTGTTGCTGCCTGAACTTAATTAAGTTATTATTGTCCTTTTGTGGCTGAAAAATATTTGGATTATATTTAAAGAGAAATTCTGGAAATTTTCCTATGAAAGAATTACGTGTTTACTTGTTTCCTCTATTTGTATTAGGATCATGTTTATAAAATAAATTCACTATTTAATATATACATATTAAGGATTAATCACTATTGGACAAAGTTGACCATCTCGTCTCTACCTCTTCGGGATTAGGCGGGATACGCACTGAGTACATGTTGACGTACTCATACTACACTTCTGTGCATTTTTGATGCACAGGTATATATATACCTCTAGCAGCCTATTGGGCGTAGCAACATGGATGACGTTGGGACTAGTTGAGCTGCATTATCGAGGCGACCCACAACTAGTGTAGTTCCTTTCAGCATTTTGTATCTTATTCCCTGTCCACTATATTTCGGATAGATGTTGTATTTTATCTTCTTTATCAGTAGTTGGTCATGTACTTGTGACACCGGGTTATGGGGATGTATTTGGATTGTTTGGAAATCTTAAAAGTTGTTTAAACATCTCATTATTTATTCGGAGGAATATACTGAGTCTTGTTTAAATCGTATAAAAGAAATGTTTTCAAAATTGTTATAATGAGAATTTAATCAAGTATTCTAGTTGGCTTGCCTGACAGAGGTGTCCGGCGCCACCATGACCCATAGTGGATTTTGGGTCGTGACAACTGGTTTCAATATCATGCTCTCAAATGCCTATCTTATGTGTTTCTTTACTGTTTTTCCTAGTGAGTTCTAGTCCTTTTTTTGACTTTACCAAACTTTTTTGGGTTCATTCTAGATGTTTCATCGACTGTTTCCTTAAGTTTACACTACCTGAACTCGTTAAATTCCAAGATTTTCTTGAAATTTGTTCCCTGTACTTCAAATCAGTTTCTATGTTCTATTTGCCTTGAACCTGCTATGGTGCTTGTATGTTTCTTATGAGACTCTGAAAGAGGTCTCTGAGTCTGTTTCAATAGCTTGCCTTCTCATCTCTGTATCGATTTCGAGTTTAAAAACGCTTGGATTTGGGGGTTTCTTTAGCAAGTTTGGTTTTATGTTTGGACAAAGGTTCTACTTTGAAACCTTGAACTCTCAGACTCACTCCGACTTTATGAATTGAATTTGAACTTTTTTTCCGTTTGTGATTTTGAAACCTTTTCGCTAGTCTTTCATAATTAGCATGACATTCTTCTTGCTTGACATGTCAATGTCTTTTATATGTGAGAATTTCCCTTTCAAATGTTTTGCCAACAATTAATTGATTCTGAATCCCTTTAATGTTGCTTACTTGATTGTTACTTATTTTTCCCTAAATTAAAACTCTTATTTACCTCTTTTCTGACTCGAACAAGGCTTTTAATTTGGTTCTTTTACTGGCTGTTTTACTGATTTCCTTTCCTTGTTTTCACAAATCAAGTGCCACTGGACTTTTTCCTTAAATATATTCAATGTATTTACCCTTATTTGTCTGCTCTGCACAAGATATTTACTTGATCTCTTTCTTTAAATAAATTCTGCCCATTACTATTTAAATTTGGACTCCTTAACTAAAGAAAGTCCATATACTAATTGATTTTAATTGGTACATAGTTCCATAATTACTATTAAACTATGATTCTTGCCTTATTTTCTACACCTATTTTCAATTATAAATACTATTCTCTTTCATTAACACAGACACGATTTTTAAGCATATAGAAATCACAACTCTCTTCTAAAAAACCTACACTCTTGCCTCGTGATTGCACTTTGGCTTCCACAAGTCTACTGTTTCTCCCTACTTGCTTTTTTGAACTGGTATGCCCTAAAACTAATTTCAGTATCTCTCCCAACGTGTTTATTTACAGTCTTTGCATCTATGCTTGCTTTCAGTTCTCTGCAAAGTTAATTTTAGAGTATATATGTGATGTGCCTGTTCTTTTTCTATTTCTTTGTTGATAGTGTAAATAATTGCTCCCTTGCCCTCATTCCCCTATGTGTGCTGAGATAAGGTATGGCCTGACAGCATCTCAACTGCAGTCAACGGCTAAACCTGACCTTCAATAAGGTCCTAACTCCCAATTTTAAGGCTGAAAGGCTAGTCAGGGGTGTGCCAGCAGCCCAGTTGCTAGGCATGACCACTAGCCTGCCCTGGCTCCACCTAATTCCCTTTCATTGCACTTACACTTACTCCTAGTCCGTAAGTCCTACCCCTCTCTTATGAGCATTTCTTTAGGAACCTCGAGTTCCCTCTGAACTTGGACATTTGAGGGCTAGCCCTTCCACACTGCACTACAATCTGTTCTGCAATGATATTTGGGGTATAAGCATTGTCTGGAACTCTTGAAGTCCCTTGGAACTTTGAGACATCCTAAATAAGAGAAAGGCTTTGAAGATCCGATCTTGGAAGTTGGTTTATCACATATTATTAGACTTTGAGTCTAGATTAGACTGATTAGATGTAGATGTAATCACTGATGTATTTTATTATTTCTTTGATTCACTTGGTCTATAATAAGCTTTGTAATAACTACTAGGAATGTAGTGAAAAGGGATGGGACTGAATGCATGCCAAAGGGGTAGAAATCATGTTCATAGGGTTATTACTTTCTAATTCTGCCTAGAAATCATGTTTATAGGTTACCATTTTCAAATTATGCATTTCACATAGAAATCATGTTCATAGGATTATTATTTTCAAACCCTGCATTTTCACGTAGATACCATGACTATAGGAAAATACTATCTCTGAAATTCTGCATCTTCATATAGTTAACTACTGAAATTCTGCACCTCATATAGATATCATGTTCGTAGGCTTCTTCTGCAATTTCACATAGATACCATGTTCCTAGGATTTTCTTCCTTTTCGTATAGATGCCATGTCTATGAAAGTCTGCATATTATATAGCTAATCTGCCTATAGGACTTCCTGCATTTTTGCATGTGCATCTGTCATTAGGCAAATCCACTTATAGGATCTAAAAATAATCAATCACATATAGATATCTTGCCAATAAGATTTCTGCATAACAAAGTCAGTAATGCCTAGAAAGCATGCCTATAGGAGTAATCAACTAAATCTGAATTGCCCACTCTCCTTTTAAACCTAAAATCAGTGGTAATTCATCTAACACTCGCAGAACTCGTAATCTTATAACCAATAATAACTTTTTTTGGCAATAAGTTTGTCCCCCCCCCCCCCTCGTCTCTATATTAATAGATATCATGCATATAGGTCATGTTTAACACAGATAAATGGTTAGATGATCAATCAACTGTCAGTTTCTACAACTACATTTAAGTAGGACTAATTCGGACTCCCTATCTGGGAAATATGTGGTAAATCAATTCTTCCTACGCTGGTTTTAATCTAGGACCTAAATAGTATATGTAAGACATGCTAAACAATTCGTTTCTTTAAGTGAGGAGTCCTATTTGAGCCTTTAATTGTTCTTATTTCCCCATTAACTGCTTTATGTATTTTGGTTGTCGTCCTAGAATTTTATCATTTTAAAACTTTTGAAAAGCCAAGCTCCCTCCTTTTAGGATTAGTAGTCCTAAACGTCTCCGGGGCTAATAGGTGGGACTGGTAATATCATGCAGTAGGTAACGATACCATTTCACGCTTAATACCTTAACAGGGTTGGAAGGGTAGACATGGAGATGATGATCACACGATAACACCATGCGTACGATTGGTTACCGGTGTTGTGTGGATGATCCATGTGTTTTACAAACCTAGGACCTCTTTCCTTTATGTAACCTTGTTTAATATCAATAAACTTCTGTCTTTTCAACTACCCAAAACTCCTCTTTAATTTTATTGCATTACTCATTTTCTTCTAAATTTTTCTTCTTTGTTTATTCAACATCTTGATTAATTTTCTGCACTTGGACTCTCCCCTCAAACAAGTTGTAGATCTTGATTCCAACATGCTTGTCACATATATATTTGTAACCCTTAGGTGTGTAATTATTTGTATACTTATTTGTATTAAAGTCACAACATAGCATGGCCGAGAACCACACTAGTGGATCTTGAGGGGTGCCACTAGCCCTTACCCGAACTCTGGTTTTCAAAATCAAAACCCTTAGTGTCCTAATGCACTTAATCATCAGGTGGCGACTCTTGAATTCCAAAAACCCAATTCCCAAACGGGAATAGAGTAGTCTTCCCAAAATGTCATAAACCCAATTTCGCTTTAGGAAAAGGGGGCGTCGACAGCGTGGCGACTCTGCTGGGGAAGTTTTTAGGCTTTTACCACTTCATGTTATTTGTGACTTTATTGCTTCTTTATTTCTTTATTTAATGTCTTTATTCGAAACTAACTTGTCTTTTTGTTTCTTTTTCTTTAATGCTTCCATTTACTATTTTCCTTCAATACAGTTGTAATTTTCCGAGCAATTATTGTAATCATTATGAACGTGAAAATACGTGACAATTTGTTTCATTCTTGTAATTGCATCTTCAACATCATATTCCACTCGTTCCAAACAAATACCATAACAACGCTTGATGAGTTGTTGCGCTCTTCCAATATTATTACCCCCTAAATTTGGCAAAGGCGTATTTGTGGTAAAACTAGTCGATCAGCGGTGCAGTCGACGGTTCCATGCCTTTCCCTCTTGAGTTGTCCGCTCAAGGGTACCGGTCTAGCACCCCATATAAACCTTATTCTATTTAACTGTACATGCATCACCGTTAAGCCTAGTAGAGTCAGTTATGTTGTCCACATAATGACTCTTTATGATAGCCTTGTCCAAAGTGCAATGGGTTTCCTTGGAACCCAAATGGACAACACCATATTCTATGCATTTATTTGGAGAACTGAATGTTGTTTATGCTAATTATTGGTTTAAATAGTCGAGTCCGGCGGGGGTAGGGTCTAATGCTTTGTTTTGCAGAAATGAGGCACGAAATCCCCAGGTTCGGCATGGTAACCAACATTCACCCAAGGTTTCTAAGTTGGTGGGAAGACCTTCATTCCAGTGACCGGACTCTCGTCCGCAAGTATTTGGGGAACCTACCCTCTCTTTTGGAAATTCAGCCTGACAACAAAATCATAGAGGCTTTGACCTTATTCTGGGACAGTGATAGATCATTGTTTCGATTTGGAGACCTTGAAATGACCCCATTGCTTGAAGAAATAGGAGGTATAGCCGGTATTACTTGGGAAACTCCGGGTTTGCTCATGCCAGAAAACTGCAAGGGTAGGACTAGGTTAAAGAGAAGCTCAGATTTGACTTATTTGAAGGACTCCTATATTCCTTTCAACTATCTGTACGAGAGGTACAGTCATAGAAAGTCATACCTCACCTATCCAGATGAATTTGTCATCGCATCATTGGGGCATATCCACATGAGGGTTTCGTCTTCATGTTCTGCTTCTTGGGAATGATAGTGTTTCCTATGAAGAAGGCTAGGATCCATACCAGACTAGCCATGGTCACCAAGACACTAATAGAGGGGATTGGAGGGCAGCCTTTCAGCATAGTGCCCATGATTGTTGCTGAGATCTACCGAACTTTAGAGAACTGTCAACGAGGGACCAGTCACTTTGAGGGTCGCAACTTACTACTCCAACTCTGGCTTGTAGAACATCTCAAAAAGGGTCGATACCGTCAAGAGCTTCCGCGAAGGCCGTGGAATGATCATATAGCCTTCCACCATCCTAAGAGAATGAACTATATACCTGACATGTTTGCTCAGCCGGGGGATGCTCGAGGATGGGTAGAGTTGTTTGAAAACTTGAAAGAAGATGAGCTGCAGTGGATGTTCGAATGGTTCCCTACTGGAGAGTTCATCATCCACTCTCGAGACGCTCTATTTCTTACGCTCATTGGTCTAAGGGGAACTTATCCCTATGTCCCTCTCCGAGTCATGAGGCATGCAGGGAGAAAGCAAGTTGTACCAAAAATCGAAAAGATGAGTCACTTCAGGGCTGATTTCCAAGATGACGATAACCCACACAAATGTCAAGTTCAACATATGTGGAACAACAAGATGATCCTGGAAAAGGATTCCATAGAGCCTGACAGATATCATGCTGGTTACACCTCATACTATCCAGGTTGGCTAGAAGAAGATCATATTGGGTTAGGACAGCCCGGGTCTGTTCGAGGTCACAGGGTCATCGACGAGAGGGCTGAAATACAGGTTAAATACAACCAGTTGCACAAGAGGATCAACGAGTGTGAGAGTGAACATCAGGAAATTCAAGAAGCAAATCAAAAGTTAATCGAGGAATGGAAGGATATGGCTATCAGATCCAACAAACGTCTAGGGCATTTGGAGCGAGGGTTTGTAGAGCTTGAAGGGAAATTCATCCAGAGGATTGAAAATTTCCAAAACACCGAGGGAAATGAAGGAGGATATTTGGCTAGGGCTTATCTGCTACTGGGATTGCGTGAGCTGGTGAAGCTGTTCGATGGAGCCAAAGATGTCGAGTCCGAGGAAGGTCCTTCTGTGACTAAATAGTTAGGAGTCTCTTTTCTTTTTCGTTTGAATGTAATAAGGCCAATGGCCATTAGTGACATTTTACTTTATGCAATTTTAGTGTCGTTTTGGGATTCGTCTTATTTTTTACCAATAAAATGAGGCATTTAGCATTATAAGTTCTCCAAATCAACTTGTCGCTAGGCCTACCTCTGGCACAACGAGGCACCCTAATTTAGGACACGATTCATACTCATATACTATGTGTTTAAATACTGCAATATTTTTTCTCGGATTCCGTACTAACTTGTTACCCTTTTGTTTTTTACTTTTATTTTATTCCCCTCCCCAAAAGGTTAGTTCGTGCACTCTGGCATCATCGTCCTACTCCACAAGATCTAAGGGCCCTCCACCTCCTCCTCCTCCAAGTCCTATCAAAAACAAGAGCAAAGCAAAAATGGAAGACTTTAACAATGTTAGAAAGAAGAACTCGGTTGAAAGGGTAGCAGTTCCTCAGGGTATTCAGGTGTCCAAAGAAAGTGCCGGCCAGCTCGAACAGAAATTACTGAAATTTCAAGAAGAACTAGACCAAGTTCGGAACTTGGCAAGCTTGTCATTCTCCCTCACTACCCCAGACGTCAACTTTCCCAATTCTCAAAATCCTA
Source organism: Nicotiana glauca (assembly GCA_026770625.1). NCBI lineage: Eukaryota > Viridiplantae > Streptophyta > Magnoliopsida > Solanales > Solanaceae > Nicotiana > Nicotiana glauca. The sequence continues at coordinate 124,191 of MU747753.1, forward strand.
TACCTCCACAGAATATCCCGAAGCCACAAAAACAACCCGCTACTCATCAAAATTGCAACACATGTCACAACAACGCTCCACTCCTCATCCCTGAACCATCAAAGGATCATCCCCAGCACGCTCCCATTTATGTGGAAACCCTACCATAGTACACTCAGCCCATTACAAACACACAGGAGTCTGATGACAAAGACTCTCTCATCAAGAACCTGGTTGCCGAGCTCAAGAAATTGACTAGCCGAGTCAGGGTGTTGAAGGAAATAAAGGTATTGAGGGGCTGAATTACGAGGATCTTTGCATTCAGCCAGACCTCAAACTTCCCGAGGGGTACAAACCTTCCATGTTTGAAATGTTTGACGGCTCGGGGGATCCTAGAGTCCACTTGAGACATATTGTGATAAGTTGGTCGGTGTCGGAAGATATGAAAAGATTTGCATGAAGCTCTTCATGAGAATTTTGAAAGGTGATGCGCTATCTTGGTACATCAGCCAAGATCGCAAGAAGTGGTCAAGCTGGGTAGGAATGGCATTCGATTTCATGGACAGGTTCAGATTCAATATAGAAAATGTGCCAGACATCTTCTATATAAAGAATTTGAAGAAGAAACCTACAGAGATCTTTCGCGAGTATGCTACTCGTTGGAGATCAGAGGCTGCTAAAGTCAGGCCGGCCTTTCAAGAAGAACAGATGAACCGGTTTTTCATCCGAGCTCAGGATCCACAATATTATGAGAGGTTGATGCTGATAGAGGGCCAGAAATTCTCCGATATCATCAAGCTAGGAGAAAGGATTGAGGGAGGCATTAAGAGCGGTATGGTCACTAATTTTGAGGCACTACAGGCTACCAACAAATCCCTGCAATCTAGTGGCGAGTACAAGAAAAAGTACGTGAGTGTCGTGATGGTTGCACAGAGAACCATGTCCCTAGTAAAATACCAAGCCTACCTGGTACCCCCTCTCACATATCAGCCTATCCCCAATTACCAAACACCTTCGCCCTCTTACCAAATTCCATCACCTACTTACCAATCATCTCGATCTCCTACATATCAACCTACCTCACCAAGATATTCCCAACCTGCACCAGTCTACCAAGCCTATAATGCTCACTACCAATCACCTCCCGCCCGCTAAAACTTCCCCAGGCCATGCCCTAACTTCGACCGTAGACCTCCTCAGCAATACACTGTAATCACCGAGCCAATCGACCAACTATATGAAAGACTCAAAGCAGCCGGTTACGCCACCCCAATCCCTGCCATAACTCCAGAAAATCCATCCTAATGGGTCAATCCAATCAAAACATGTACGTACCATTCCGGCATGAAAGGGCATACCATTGATGAGTGTCGATCTCTAAAAGACAAAATCCAAGCTCTAATTGACAACAAAATCATCGTGGCCAAGGAGCCTACTCCTAACATTCAAAACAATTCCTTGCTTGATCATTAGGGTGGTGGTGTGCATATGATCAAAGTAGAAGATGATTGGGACCCCAAAGGGACAATTGGATTGATTGCCGAAGGTGATGAGCCCAAGAAACCAACAGTCGCACTAAATCCAATGGTAGTCCAGATACATCCCTCTGGGGATTATAAAGTAAACATGTCCATTCCTCTCGAGTTTGAAACATTGTCATCCACAAGGACCACAACGTCAATTGAGGTGGAGTTTGGGTCTCCAAAAGTACCATTTAAAGTTACTGTATTGCCTCCTAAGACAAGAGTTCCCATTCCTGTAGCAATGTCAGCTGTAACGCCATTCCATACACAGGCCATTCCTTGGGATTACACCGCCGAGGCAAGAAGGAAGGGAAAACTAGGTCTGGAGAAGCAATTGCAGCATAGGGTATGACCAGGACTGGCAGAATTTATACTTTGGAGCACTTAGTTGAATCAAGTAAGTAGGTCTCTAAACGGCCTATTGAAACTGGGCCTGATAATCTCTGGTGAAAGATACAGGCAAAAGAATACTCAGTTGTTGACCAATTAAATAAAACACCAACGCAGATCTTCGTTCTAGCTCTGCTGCAAAGCTCCGAGACACATAAGAACGCCCTGATAAAGATACTGAGTGAAGTGTACGTACCCAGCAATATAACTGGAGGAGAGATGGCGAACATGGTCGGGCAGATATTGGAGAATCATAAAATCACTTTCCACGAGGATGAGTTGCCCCTGGAGGTTTAAGCCACAACAAGGCATTGCACATCACTGTGCAATGCAAAGACTATTTCATCACCAGGACTTCGATCGATGGAGGGTCCAGCCTCAATATCTGTCCATTGGTGACCCTCAGAACATTGGGGAAAAGTATGCATGAAATTAAAGATGGGGCTATCAACGCCAAAGATTTTGATGGTTCCCAATGGTCCACCATTGGGGAGATCAGTTTATGTCTGCAAATGGGACCAACTTGGTTCGATGTTGATTTTCAAGTAATAGACATCCCAGCATCATACAACTTACTACTGGGATAACCTTGGATCCATGCCACTTGAGCTGTAGCATCAACCCTACACCAAGCAATGAAATTCGAGTGGAATCACCAAGAGGTGATTGTTCATGATGGTGGGAGTAACCCCATATACAGTCACCAAACCATCCCAGCAATTGAAGGAAGAAGGAAATTAGGAGGAGAAACCTACCACCAAATTGAGCAAGTCAATGCCGTGGACAAAGACAAATGGTTGGATAACAAGATAGAAAGTATCCTGAATTGGAGCGGCTATGAACCTGGCAAAGGGCTCGGCAAGAACCTCCAGGGAATCACCTAGCCTATCAAACTAAAGAAGCATGGCACCACTTTCGGGTTAGGGTATGAATATACTTGGCAAGAATTCAAGAATTGGTCGCCACCATGGCGCAGCCCCTACTATCCGCTGGAGCCCTCGATACCTTGCCTGGAATAGACTTTCCAGCCGGCAGACATCTTATATGGGTCAGAGAAAGAAGAAACATTGGCGGCGATGAAGAATCTGTTCTTGGAAGAAGACTATATGGACTGTCATGTCATTTTTGCGGAGGAAGCGGAGGAAGGCCCTTCCATACAAGCTATGAGCCGAGGAGCGCGCCTCGGCAATTGGTCCATCAAAACCACCAAAGCCCGAAAAGCTTCGGGGTACCAAGGCTGAACAAAGTACTATGCATTTCTCTTTTACTTTTTCGCTAGTTCATTTCCCTTCAGTATTATCTTTAAATTTTGAAAGAGCGCCGATATTCAAAACAGTTTTGGAATTTATCAAAGTATTTCAGTTTCTTATAAGTCTCGCTCTTATTATTTTTCTCTATGATTTATTTTATTTTTACACACCATTACTATTACTTATCTTGATGAACCGATGAATGTGACATACGACAAGGTAACTCAATAAAAGAATATAGACTTAGAAGAGGATGAGATACCAGAAGAGGTCGTTAAAGAGGTCGAACACTTTGAGAATAGATCTAAGTCTAACCTGGACGAAACTAAGGTCGTCAACCTGGGGAATACAAAGAATGTCAAGGTGCGCATCAGTGTTCACTTGTCATCATTAGAAAAGGAAGAATACACGGAGTTCTTAAAAGAATATGAGGACATATTTGCCTGGTCGTATGATGATATGACTGGTCTCAGTATATCTATTGTAGCTCAAAAACTACCAACAGATCCAACATGTACGCCGGTAAAGCAGAAGCTCATAAAGTTCAAGCCATACATGAGTTTGAAAATCAAGGAAGAAGTTACCAAACAACTCAAAGCCAAGGTCCTCAGGCTAGTGGAGTACCCAACATGGTTAGCCAACATTGTGCCAGTGCCAAAGAAGGACGGGAAGGTCAGAGTTTGTGTCGACTACCGGGACCTCAACCGGGCCAGTTCGAAAGACGACTTCCCATTACCGAACATATACATTGTGATCGATAGCTGCGCCAAGCACGAGCTACAGTCATTCGTCAATTGTTTTGCCGGATATCATCAGATATGGATGGATGAGGAAGACGCAGAAAAACCGGCTTTCATCATGCCGTGGGGAATGTATTGTTACAAGATGATGTCATTTGGATTGAAGAATGCTTGGGCCACCTACATGATGGCCATGACTACTATTTTCCATGAGATGATACACAAAGAGATCGAGGTGTATGTAGACGACGTCATTATCAAATCCAAGAAAGCCACTAATCACATGGAAGATCTGAGGAGGTTCTTTAACAGACTGAGAAGCTATAACTTGAAACCGAATCCCGCCAAATGTGCATTCAGGGTTCCAGCCGAAAAACTGCTTGGGTTCATCGTAAGTCGATGAGGAATAGAACTGGATCCATCAAAGGTTAAGCCCATTCAGGAATTGCCACCGCCAAAGAATAAGAAAGAGGTTATGATTTTCCTGGGGAGGCTCAACTACATCAGTCGATTCATAGCCCAGTCCACTGTCATCTGTGAACCAATCTTCAAGATGCCAAAGAAGGACGCTGCTACTAAATAGACTGAGGACTGCCAAAAAGCCTTCGACAAAATCAAGAAATACCTGTCAATGCTGCCAGTCCTGGTTCCGCCCAAACCGGGTAGACCGCTATTGCTCTACCTTGCAGTACTAGATGGGGCGTTCGGTTGTGTTTTGGGACAACAAGATTAAACGGGGAGAAAATAGCAAGCCATCTACTATCTTAGCAAGAAGTTCACTCCATACGAGGCTCGGTATTCCCTACTATAATGCACCTGTTGTGCTCTGATTTGGGTAGTTCAGAAGTTGAGACATTATTTCTGTGCCTATACCACTTATCTTATATCAAGGATGGATCCGTTAAAGTACATCTTTCAGAAGCCCATGCCCATGGGCAAGCTAGACAAATGGAAAATCTTGCTGAGTGAATTTGATATTGTCTACATAACCCAGAAAGCGATCAAAGGACAAGCACTAGCTGATCATCTTGCCGAAAACCCCATGGACGGAGAATACGAGCCTCTAAAGACGTATTTTCCTTATGAGGAGGTCTCTTTCATAGGAGAAGATATTACAGAATCCTATGATGGCTGGAGAATATTCTTTGACGGAGCAGCAAACTTTAAAGGAGTTGGCATAGGAGCAGTTCTAGTATCAGAAATAGGTCAACATTATCCGATGTCCGCCAAACTCAGATTCCCGTGCACCAACAACATAGCCGAGTACGAAGCCTGCATCTTGGGGCTCAAACTGGCCATTGACATGAACGTTCAGGAGTTACTAGTGATCAGGGATTCTGGGTTTAAGAAGATTGGGCAACCAAGAACTCCAAGATACTCCCATACTTGCATCACGTACAAGAGTTGAGGAAAAGGTTTACAAAGACAGAATTCCGGCATGTCCCTAGAGTTCAGAATGAGTTCGCGGATGCATTGGCCACTCTATCATCCATGATACAGCATTTAGATAAGAACTTAATTGATCCTATCCCGGTAAAAATCCAGGATCAACCTGCTTACTGTGTTCATGTTGAGGAACAAGCAGATGGAAAACCATGGTTTCATGACATTAAGAAGTATCTGTCAACAGGAGAGTATCCAGAACTTGCAAACACCACTCAAAAGCACACACTACAAAGGTTATCCAATCACTTCTTTCATAGCGGAGGAATCCTATACAGGAGGACTCCCGATTTGGGATTACTAAGGTGTGTCAAATCAAAGGAAGCATCCAGGTTGTTGGAAGAAGTTCATGCAGGGATCTGTGGTCCGCATATGAATGGTTTTGTCTTAGCCAAGAAAATACTCTAAGCCGGATATTTCTAGATGACTATGGAGACGGACAGCATCCAGTATGTTTGAAGATTCCATCGCTGCCAGATTCATGCATACATGATAAAGGTACCTCCTAACGAGCTCAATGCAACAAGCTCACCATGGTCATTCGCCGCTTGGGGGATGGATGTCATTGGACCTATCGAGCCTGCCGCATCAAATGGGCACAGGTTCATTCTAGTGGCAATTGATTATTTCACCAAATGGGTTGAAGCAGCATCATATAAGGCGGTCACCAAGAAGGTTGTGGCAGACTTTGTCTGCGACCACATCATTTGCCGGTTCGGCATCCCAGAGATGATCATCACTGATAATGGTTCAAATATCAACAGTGATCTGATGAAGGCAATGTGTGAGACGTTCAAGATTAAGCACAGGAATTCTACAGCCTACAGACCTCAGATGAATGGAGCTGTAGAAGCGGCCAATAAGAACATCAAGAAAATACTGAGAAAAATGATAGAAAAACACAAGCAGTGGCACAAAAAGCTATCCTTTGCTTTATTGCGATACTGTACCATAGTCCGCACATCAATCGGGGCGACTCCCTATATGTTAGTTTATGGTACGGTACCGAGATAGTCATTCCCGCAGAGGTAGAGATTCCCTCCCTGAGGATTATACAGGAAGCGGAACTCAAAGATGCAGAATGGGTAAAAAGTCACTATGAGCTGTTTGCTGTTTGCCCTTATAGACGGGAAAAGACTGAATGCAGTTTGTCGTGGTCAATTGTATCAGAACAGGAAAGAGTCAAGCCGAGACAATTCACACCAGGGCAACTAGTGTTGAAGAAAATTTTTCCGCATCAGGATGAGGCCAAAGGAAAGTTCTCTCCTAACTGGAAAGGCTCGTACATGGTTCAACGGGTTCTAACAGGAGGAGCCCTCATACTTGCAAAAATGGATGGAGAAGTCTGGCCAAAGCCGATTAATACTGATACAGTCAAGCATTATTATGTGTAATTATTATAATTTTTGTATGATGTATTTGAACTATATCTGACCTAATTCCCGTTTAAGAGGGGATACGTAGGCAGCCCTATGGGTTCGATCACAATTCAATAAAATTTTCATTTCCCCCCGATATTGGAAACTGGGGCAGAATTTTGAGAAGGACCCTTAAAATTCCGAAGTTGACTTTTGCCATCCATCGCGCGTAGCCGTCAGAAACACAAGCCCAGTAAACTGGGGAAGAATTTTGAGGAGGGACCTCAAAATTTTGGAGCAAAAGAGGTTGCAACGTCTTGAACCGCGTCACAATCATCGGTTCATCTATAAAAAAAAGCTACTTTCGATTATACATATTTATGTCGTATTTTTAATAAATCATGCATGTCCATTATCAAAATTGTTTTGTTTAGCAATGCTACCCCAAGGATACGCACAGTATCATCGAAACAAGGGCCGAGCAGGTCGAGCGAAGTCTACGGGAAGACGAACTAACCTTCCCCCTTTATGAAACTCACAATTTTTCTTTGAATACAGGCACCCCAAGACATAAAGTCATCAGATACGATTACATACTCGTGCTTTTTCAGGAATACAACTCTCATAATCATCGCCTATTTACAAGTGCTATCCGCACATGTCCTCCCCAGTAGCTACAATGACAATCAACTAGCAGCTATCGTCTCTCAGCTAAGAAATTTCATTACTATCACCTTTATTTCGTGCATTGCATAAGGCTACCTTTCTACCTTCCGAGACTAAGCTTTGTCTCCATCTGCATTTCCTGCATTGCATAAGGGAACCTTTTTGCCTTCCGAGGTTAAGCTCTACCTCCATCTGCATTCCCTACATTGCATAAGGCTACCTTTCTGCCTTCTGAGACTAAGCTCTGTCTCCATCTGTATTTCCTGCATTGTATAAGGCTACCTTTCTGCCTTCCGAGGTTAAGCTCTACCTCCATCTGCATTTCCTGCATTGCATAAGGCTACCTTTCTGCCTTCCGAGGTTAAGCTCTACCTCCATCTGCATTCCCTCCATTCCATAAGGCTACCTTTCTGCCTTCCGAGGTTAAGCTCTACCTCCATCTGCATTCCCTCCATTCCATAAGGCTACCTTTCTGCCTTCCGAGGTTAAGCTCTACCTCCATCTGCATTCCCTCCATTCCATAAGGCTACCTTTCTGCCTTCCGAGGTTAAGCTCTACCTCCATCTGCATTCCCTCCATTCCATAAGGCTACCTTTCTGCCTTCCGAGGTTAAGCTCTACCTCCATCTGCATTCCCTCCATTCCATAAGGCTACCTTTCTGCCTTCCGAGGTTAAGCTCTACCTCCATCTGCATTCCCTCCATTCCATAAGGCTACCTTTCTGCCTTCCGAGGTTAAGCTCTACCTCCATCTGCATTTCCTGCATTGCATAAGGCTACCTTTCTGCCTTCCGAGGTTAAGCTCTACATCCATCTACATTTCTGCATGTGGATAAGGCTACTTTTCTGCCTCCCGAGACTAAGCACTATCTCCATCCTGCATTTCCTTGCATTACATAAGGCTACTTTTCTACCTTCCGAGACTAAGCACTGTCTCCATCCTGCATGGCTGAAATATCGTCACCTGTCATTTGCATCGACTGAAATACCGCCAGCTTTATTTAAACCTTGCATGGATGAAACATCGCCAATTTTGTTTAAATCCCTCCTATCGGCTGAAAGATTGCCAATTGCATTCAAATTGTTACATCGGTTGAAAAACTGCCAGCTTTGTTTGAATTTCTGTCGGCTGAAAAATCGCCATTCATATTTATCATTCATGCCGGCTGAAAGATCGCCATTTACATTTAAATCTTTTGTCGGTTGAAATATCGCCAACTTTATGTTATCCTGCATTGTTGAAATATCCCTAACTTCATTTAAATCCCTACATCGGCTAAAATACCGCCACCCTTTCATTTATGTTTTACAACGGCTAAAACATCGCAAAATCCTGCATTTCATAGGCTGAAATATTGCAAAACTATCCAAGGGCGTCATTGTTCGGAGGCATCATTTTCATAGCCCGAGAATGCCATGCCATTGCCCGAGACCCCGCTTTATAGTTCGCATATCATTATTCAAAGGCATCATGGTTCGGAGGCACCATTGTCATAGCCCAAGAACGTCATTTCATAGCCTGCGAATCCTTTATTATGCACTTCATGGCCCAGGATGTCATGGTCTGAGGACGTCATCCTAACCATCCAAAGACAGCATTCATGGTCCAACGGGAACTTGTATCACGTCTAAATTCATGCACGATATGTTTGTATTGCTCATTTGTAGGTACATCAGCTGTCAATGGCCGTCACAGCAGGAGCGATCTCGCTCCAGTTCTTGCAGCCCATCAGTCCCTGACCATCCTTCCCAACCTAAATATTGCGTCCATCTTTTTCCAAAACCTCCATCTACATATTCCGTCGATGAATCCTGAACTACATATGACCTGATTCCTGTAAGACCACGGATAGGCAGGCAGCTCAGGAACCAGAGCTCAATCAAAACCTTTGCAAGTCATTTCTCTCGGTCAAAATTTGTCATCATATCTTTACCCGACAACTCTTTCGTCTTTCCTGGGTAAAGAGGGGCAGTTGTTGATACCCAATTTTTCCCTATCTATTTTTTATACTCAAAATATTCTCAAAATAGCATGTACATGCATATATAAGTATTCCCAAGAACTTTTGACATTTTTTAAAAAAATTTAACAACTTTTAAAAATCATTTTTTATTTTTGTTTTAACAGTACAAAATCCAATAATTATTCTCAAAAACTATCATTTTGGCGAGCAATTTATTTCCTTCCTCATATTTACATCACAATGTAATTAAAGTAATTTTTGCATATTTTTTATAAATCTATTTGATATTTTAAGCTAAAATTGCAATTATAACCTATATTGCGATTAATAGCCTCTTACAATTTTAAAATTGCTTCCAGTATTTTTAAATTAACATTTATGTATTATTAAAGAATATAGTTCTTTTAATTGGTTTTATAAAATATTTTAACTATTTTAATTAAATGAAAAGGGGAAAATGAGCTATTTAACGTATAGCCCATATAAATTCCAATTATAGCCACATTACAGCCCCAATTTGAACCAAATTTCAATCGGCCCAACTTTAAAATCAACCCAATTCATAACCCAATTAAAGACCCGACCGGATTCCCACTTTTAATCACAACTGTTGATCTAGAAGATCAACGGCTCAGATTAACCCTTTCCTTTTTAATTCACCAATACCCCCAACCCTAATTCATTTCCACCCTTCAGCCGCCCTTGAACCCCAAAACTCTCTCAAACTCTCTCAAGGTTCTTTGGAACCCTAGCCTCCCCCTACCTTGTTCCACCATGTTTTTACCGGAGTCCATGGCTTCTCAGGCCATGGACAGCCTATACTCACCTCGTACATGCTTGTTGCTTGAAGGTTAGAGGCCAGACCTCGACGGTCTTCACTCAGACCTTCACCGATTCGAGGATTCTGACCATCTCTAGCTGCTCTTAGTATTCTTAGCCTGATTCTGACCTCATCCGACTTATATCGGATATTTTCGAAGCCTTTCTCATCTCTAGGGTTCAACTGAAACCCTAACTATCGAGGTTCTCTATGATTATTTTTAGATCTGTTACATATTTGCACTATCGCTTAAGTTTCTTAGACGTTTTCTCCGATTTTCTTTCAAAAGTTACTTCTTTCCGATTAGGGTTTCTGGAAAAGGTTCTTAAAAATGTTTCTGACTCTTCTTCTTCTTTTCTTGGTGAATCGATCCCTGCTATGTTCTTATTTGCTCTTTTCTGACTTGCATGTTTTTCGTGTGTTCTTATATTTGTTGTATTATGAAGTTTTTTTATTGTGCTTCGTTCTGTTTCCTACTGGTTTCAATACCATGCCCTTACATGCCTATCTTATGTGTTTCTTTACTGTGTTTTTCCTACTGAGTTCTAGTCCTTTGTTTTCCTTTACCGTACTTTGTCTGGGTTCTTTCTAGATGTGTTTCATCGACTGTTTCCTTAAGTTTACACTACCTGAACTCGTTTAAATTCCAAGCTTTTCTTGAAACTTGTTCCCTGTACTTCAAATTATTTTCTATGTTCTATTTGCCTTGAACCTGCTATGGTGCTTGTATGTTTCTCATGAGACTTTGAAAGAGGTCTCTAAGTCTGTTTCAATAGCTTGCATTCCCATCTCTGTACCGATTTCGAGTTAAAAAACCCTAGGATTTGGGGTTTCTTTGGCAAGTTTGGTTTTATGTTTGGACAAGGGTTCTACTTTGAATCCTCGAACTCTCAGACTCACTCCGACTTTATAAATTGAATTTGAACTCTTTCTGCGTTTGTGATTTTGAAATCTTTTTGCTAGTCTTTCGTAATTAGCATGACATTCTTGTTGTTTGACATGTCTATGTGTTTTACATGTTAGAACTACTCTTTCAAAGGTTTTGCCAACTGTTAATTGATTCTGAATCCCTTTAATGTTGCTTACTTGATTGTTACTGATTTTTTCCTAAATTAGAACTCTTCTTTACCTCTTTTCTGAGTCAAACAAGGCTTTCAACTTGGTTCTTTTACTGTCTGTTTTACTGATTCCCTTTCTTTGTTTTCACAAATCAAGTACCATTGGACTTTTACCTTAAATATCTTCAATGTATTTACCTTTATTTGTCTGCTCTGCACAAGATATTTACTTGATCTCCTTCCTTAAATAACTTCTGCCCATTACCGTTTAAATTTGAACTCCTTAATTAAAGGAAGTCCATATACTGATTGATTTTAATTGATACATAGTTACATAATTACTACTAAACTATGATTCTTACCTTATTTTCTACACCTGTTTTCAATTATAAATACCATGCTCTTTCATTAACACAGACACAATTTTTAAGCATATAGAAATCACAACTCTCTTCTAAAAAAAACCTACACTCTTGCCTCTTGATTGCACTTTGGCTTCCACAAGTCTATTGTTTCTCCCTACTTGCTTCTTTGAACTGGTATGTCCTAAAATTAATTTCAGTATCTCTCCCAACGTGTTGATTTACAATCTTTCCATCTATGTTTTCCTTCAGTTCTCTTCAGAGTTAATTTTAGAGTATATATGTGTTGTGCATGTTCTTTCTCTATTTCTTTGTTGATAGTGTAAATAATTGCTCCTGTACCCTCATTCCCCTATGTATGCTGAGTTAAGGTATGGCCTGGAAGCATCCCAATTGTTGTCCAGGGATGAACCTGACCTTCAATAAGGTCCTAACTCACAATTTTAAGACTGACAGGCTGGTCAGGGGTGTGCCAGCAGCCCAGTTTCTAGGCATGACCACTAGCTTGCCCTGGCTCCCCCTAATTCCCTTTTGTTCCCTCTAAACTTGGACATTTGAGAGCTGGCCCTTCCACACTACATTACAATCTGTTCTGCAATGATATTTGGGGTGTAAGCATTGCCTGGAACTCTTGAAGTCCCTTGTAACTTTGACACATCCCAAATAAGAGAAAGGCTTTAAAAATCCGATCTTGGAAGTTGGTTTATCGCATATTATTAGACTTTGAGTCTGGATTAGGCTGATTAGAAGTAGATGTAATCACTGATGTATTTTATTATTTCTTTGATTCACTTGGTCTGTAATAAGCTTTGTAATAAGTACTGGGGTGTAGTGAAAAGGGATGGGATTGAATGCATGCCAAAGGGGTAGAAATCAAGTTCATGGGGTTATTACTTTCAAATTCTGCCTAGAAATCATGTTTATAGGGTTATTACTTTCAAATTCTTCCTAGAAATCATGTTTATAGGTTACCATTTTCAAATTCTGCATTTCACATAGAAATCATGCTCATAGGATTATTATTTTCAAACCCTGCATTTTCACGTAGATACCATGACTATAGGAAAATATTGTCTCTGAAATTCTGCATCTTCATATAGTTAATTACTAAAATTCTGCATCTTCATATAGTTAACTAATGAAATTCTGTAACTCATATAGATATCATGTTCGTAGGCTTCTTCTGCAATTTCACATAGATACCACGTTCCTAGGATTTTCTGCCTTTTCGTATAGATGCCATGTCTATGAAAGCCTGCATATCATATAGCTAATCTGCCTATAGGACTTCCTGCACTTTTGCATGTGCATCTGTCATTAGGCAAATCCACTTATAGGATCTAAAAATAATCAATCACATATAGATGACTTGCCTATAGGATTTCTGCATAACAAAATCAGTAACGCCTAGAAAGTATGCCTATAGGAGTAATCAACTAAATCTGAATTGTCCACTCGTCTTTTAAACCTAAAATCAGTGGTAATTCGTCTAACACTCGCAGAAGTCATAATATTGTAACCACTAATAACTTTTTTTGGCAATCAGTTTGTCCCCC